>CATIWQ010453389.1:47500-61025 GCA_949673415.1 Euphorbia schlechtendalii | reverse complement strand
AGCATGAGGATACCTCATACTGTTATTGAAAAAAATGTGAGAAAGGAAAACAGAGAACAACTTAGCCTTGAGATTGGAATATATACTTATCTGTCAAGTGTTAACTGTTATCAATATCTTAAAGACTAGTATTGCAGTCCTTCTTATTGTGATAGCCATGATACTTGGTTTTTCTGTTCTATTTAGCTAGTCAAGCTAGCCAATTAACTATTTTCTTATCCATATTGGTATTTGTTTAGGTCAGGACACAGCTAAAGTACATGGCTCCCTTCAATCCAATTTAAGTAGCTCATAAATGAAGTTTTAAAATTATTTTTTTTACAAAAATTAGAGCATTCCGGACGGTTCTCTCTTAAGAACCGTCCGGAATGCTACTTATTCCGGATGGTTCGCTCTTAAGAAAAGTCCGGAATGCTACTTTTCCGGACGGTTCTCTCTTAAGAACCGTCCGGAATGCTACTTTTCCAGACGATTCTGAACCGTCCGCATTACTTTTGATCAATGGCATCACGGCTTGTGTGGACGGTTCAGAACCGTCCGGAAAAGTGAAAAACAACCGTCCGCAAAAGCCTATTCTGCACTAGTGCTTATTTCCCATTGGATCACATTATATTACATCTACAGAAAATCGTATCCTCTTAATTGTGCACATTCGCGCTTAGGTTGTCTTTTATTTTAAATGCATGATTCACGTATGACGAAAATAATAAACTATCCATAAGGAGAAATAATAAACCATCCACAAAGTAGTAAGTAAATGAGGAAAATAAATGTGAGAAATAAAGATTACAAGGTTTCCAAAAATAGGGTGATGCAACCTCCAGCTAACCGATTAATTACATTTCCCAAAAAAAGAAATTGCGATATCCGAAGGAAAATTAAAATCCTAAACATACATCTAATCCTAATCTACCTACATCTACAAAAGTTAGCACAGGGGATATCACATATATGTTCAATTTCGAATTTAGCAAGGCCCGTGTTGCCTAAAAAAATCAATCGTGATAATTTGTTTGTTATTTAAATAAAACAGTTCATTTTATTAACACGTTGGTTGCTCATTTTAATTAATGAAATTGCTCGCATGGTAAATTGGTGAGGGCTGTTATCTGGGAATATGTTTTATTCCTTTCGTGGGGGTAATCTAACATACATCTCCTTTTAATAAAGAAAAATAGATGAAGAAGAATTACAACATTTGAATAAAATAAAAACCCTAGGTTCAAAAATGAAATTAGAAGAAGAAGAAGAAGAACATTGAAAGCACGGAATTTAGCAATTCTAGGAACTCAGAGGCTTACCCTTACGGAATGAATCCACTTTGAAGATATCCGATCGACCTTTTGAAGTCCTCCTCATCCTTTAGTTTAGGTAAAAATTGTTATTGTAAAAGTCCAAAAATGTTCATCTAGTTCTTCAAAATTAAAACAGTTCTCTAAGCTATATTTTGTCTGAAAATTTTTGGGTCCCGATAATCGAAAAAGACCCAACTATTTATAGGAGAAATCCCGAAAATCCAAAAAAGGTAAGTTTTTCCAACAAGGGGTCTCACCAGAGAAAAGTTTGGTGAGGCTCCTCGCCGTGTCTTTGGCGAGGGTATGCCTCGCTAAAGGCTTTGGTAAGGCAGCCTCGCCAAAGACTTTGGTGAGGCTTGCCCTCTCCAAAGGGTTTGGCGAGGGTTGCCTTGCTAAGGAGTTTGGCGAGGCATGCCCTCGCCGAGGAGTTTGGCGAGGGCAAACTCGCTAAACTTTTCCAAGGCAGCCTCACTAATGAGTTTGGCGAGGCCTGCCCCGCTAAGGTGTTTGGCGAGGTTTGCCTCATGCCCGGGATTCAGTTTCCCCTGAGTTTTTTTGAATTTTTCTATGCATTTTTGTATTTTATTTTTTATTAATTTTCGAATTCAAAGAATAAAATTAAATAATTTTATTGAATTCAAAGAAGAGGAGAATTCCCATTCAGATACATCTAGATACTCGAAAAATTGTGTGATTCAAGGATGAAATCCCAAAAATCCTTCATCATTGAAAGCACGAGATGGTACAAAATCCTGTGCTCACAGCTACCCCTCATGTGATCGTTGCTGGTCAAAAAGCCAGTGCGATCACACAAAACAAGCATAAAGAGAGAGAGTATACCTGACTGGTGTCATTGGTGACTTCTTTTTCCCAATGGGTGATAACATAGGCCTTCATTTCTAGCGCCATGTCTTCATGTGGTTGTCCAATTCTTTCTCCGAAATCTTTTAGGTACTTGATGCCCCTTGCGAGCGAGTCTACCATTTTTTTCTATGACATCCCTGTTATTATCGACAGTCGTTCTCTTCGACTGCTATTGCTGTGTATCCCTTGGAATGATAGGAGATAGGCGCCTGAATTTGCTCAAAGTCCTTGAATTTCCTTAGTAGGATGTTGACTTGTTTTCTGTGGCAAATTAAGAAAATATTGTTTAATAAATGTTTCATGATGAATGTTTTGATTATTTGATTGAGTTTATGCGGAGCAAAAATTTTTCCCCTTCAATCAAAAGTTAAAACATTAAGGAATAAATGAATTAAATGAGATTGAGGAATGTTGGGGATATCCCGTGCATTATTCCGTAGTGTTAGGAGGCTTTTATTGTAAAATAGTGACATAATAAATAGGTGGGGCCTACTTATTTCTTTTGTAAATAGGACTTCTCTTTCTTTATTCCTTTACTTTCATCATCTCACTCTCTCTCTCTAAATTTTCTTACTCTCCCTTCTCTCTAGCAAACATGTTGTCGAAGGTCGCTGGTAGGGCACTCCACTTCACCTCTAGCCTCATTCCTTAGCCTACAGATGATCCTAGAGTATTTTCTATCGATATTGATGCCGCATATGGTTTGGCAGCGAGTGACACTATGCTGGAGTTTACTTTTACTTCCCCCATAGAGATGTTGGATCCTGATTTTCCAGCTCAGCCCCACCTTTCCCGGATCGAGGTATTTGCTAAAAACATTTTTATTTACCATTTTTAATGCGACTTTATCTTGTTTAGGAACTAGATTGGAACCGAACATTGAACCATGTCGTGGAATTTTAACCTAGAAAAAAAATAAAAAAAGACAAATTTTAGGTCCGCCAGAAAAAATTCCGGTGGAGTCGAGAAAATCTGGCGAGGGCCTTACCCTCGCCAAACTCTCTGGCGAGGGTCCTTTGGGATCCTCGCCAGAGAGCATGGGACCCTCGCCAGACTCTCCAACGAGGGTCCTTCGGGTCCCTTGCTAGAAATGTTTGGCGCAGCCCCGAGGGCTTGCCGGATTTTTCCAGTTGCGCCTCTCGGGGCCTCTGTCGCTCCTCTATGTGATTTTGTATAATATTTTTATTTATTATTAAAGAAAAGTAGATGAAAAAGATTGGAAAATAATTAAAACTTGGAATCTAAATGTCTTTTGGATCCGAAAAAAAACTTTGAAGAAAATATTTATCCAAAAGATAATCAGACTTGGGTTCTAAATTTGTTTTAGACCCGAGAATATCTGAGGATTTTCTTGAGAAAAGCAAGAAGAAGAACGTTTTGAAAATAATAAAATTCGAGATCCAAATGTGTTTTGGATCTAGATTATTTAAGATAAAGAAAATATTTTTGGTGTTTTTCTCACTGTTTTTGGGTTTAATTTACAAAATGCGTATTATTTGATTTTGTTTGCATTCTCCCACACTACGTCCCACGGGGGGATTTTCTACTATTTAGGTGTGGTATTGTCATGCTTCTTCTCGATCAGAGCTTATTCAAGCCATCGAGGCCACTAGTTTCGGTGATCTGGCCCGATCCTTACGGCCTACATTATTGCCGTATGCAACATCGATTGCGCTTGTTTAGAGGTGGTGCGACATTTTGCACACCTTCCATCTTCTGATCGGGGAGGTCACTATCACCCCATTCGACGTTGTGGCGATCACCGGTCTGCCCTGGACTGGAATTGTGATTTGGTTTAACACCTTCTTGGAGCGATTTTTCAAGGCTCCCACCGCTTGTCATAGTGTTAGAGAGCTACTCGGTGTTGACCCCAGAGGCTGGGCGTTGAGTTATAACATGTTTGATTACTGGACGGGTCGATAGTCTATTCCCGAGACCGAGATTCCACTGTACGCCCGGTCATTTTTGGCCACCTTATTGAGTGTGACCTTTTTTCTAGTCTCGAACAGCGAAATCAATTATGGGTTGATTGAGTCGCTAGCGGACTTGGACGGAGTTAGTGGCCTTAACTGGCCATGGGCGATCTTGACGTAGACTTATTTTGCCCTAGATTTGGTTGTTTGGGGTAGTTTGCTGGCATTCCGTTGCTGCCCCATGGTTCTTCAGGTATTGTTTCCTTACTTTGTGATTTGTGTACATCGGTTGTTGATTGATTAACCTTAATTGACCCCTTTATTTCGTAGGTATGGGTTTTCTTTCATCGGTTCCTCCCCGCCCCGCAATTTATTGATGCTCTGGAGGGTGCTCTGTGTATGGCTCATATTTGTTCATCTTTCGAGGGGGATATTTTATCAGCATCTTTGTGGGCTAACTCTTGAGCAGGTGATGGACCTCATTTCGATGGATATGATCACCTTTTTATCTTTAAACTTATTCTGACTTTGTTGTTCTTTCTTTTCAGGTGGAGCGTAACCCGTGGAGGGGTCTCCCGAGCTATCATATGGCAAAAGAGATCCGGCGAGACGTAGACCGCCATCGCTTCATCCTTGAAGGGCCCAGGATCCGCGAGTGGTACTTGGGTGAGTGTATTCAGTTTTGGCGAACTAAGCTAGTATCTGATAGGCACATTCCGCCTGCACCTCCCACCGGACTGTTTTGGGTGCACTTGGCGATCACTGATCAGGAGGAGCAGCAACTATTCTTCGAGGAGCATGGTGTGAGGCTCTTAGGATGGTGTGAAGCTCTCAGGGTAGCATGGTGGCTATGAGGCCTTCATTCAGGAGATGCTGCTCCCGCTTCACCTGTCGACTCAACCCGAGGAGGCGCGACCTTCTGTACAGGTTAGGAGCCAAGGAGCGGATGGTGGTTACGGTGCAGGTGCTAGTGGCACTAGAGTGGGATGCTGGGTTTGAAATGTGTTAACTATTTTCTTCATGTTGATTCTATTTCTGACAGTTTATTTGGCCTTGTAGGAATTTACCCGGAAGATGGTTCGCTTGCTTGATTTGAATGCTATGGCCGTGGGGGCAATCACATCTTCCTCGGGCGCTGTTGAAGGGAGATTCCCGATTCCCCTTGACTCTAGTTTTTACTTGATGGGTTCCATGGGGACCTCGCGGCATGTACCTCTTCCTCCGAGCTACCACACAATGGCCTATAATCCTTCCGATACTACTCACATGAGTTTTAGATTGAAAGTGATCTTTGGGGATGTCTTAACGTTCGTTTACTCACTCCTTTCCTTTTGCAGGTCATACGTGAGGAGATGGATAGGGTGGCCCAACATTCCCTTGCACTGAGGGACCTGATGCTTTCACAAGATGGGATTACAAGGGTATATTGTTTTTCTTGACCTGTCATATGCGATGCATGAAATGTCATATTTTTATGTACCTGGATATGATTTTTGTGACATGTTTTATGATCGTAGGATATGGCGGCGAGTAGCGAGGAGTTCGAGCGATGCTACTAGGAGCTTGACGGTCATTTTCAGTCACTGGATATTAGCCATTGGGGTCTAGATGCTCATTATCATGGCCTTGAGGTTAACCATAGGAGCTGGGAGCTTGATACCAGAGTTTGGAGGCTCGATACCAGAGTTTGGAGGCTAGTCACTAGAGTTTAGAGGCTCGGTATCAGGAGTTGCTGCGGTAGAATGCCGCAGCAGAGTAGGCTCGAGCAGAGGCGCGGGCTTTCACTTTGGGCTTTCACCAACCTCTTACATTTGACCTCGATTCCCTGCTTAATGACTCAGACGTTAGGCCACTCCTCACTCCAGATTAGGATGCCGGCTTTCTTCAAGCTCCGTAGCCTCCTCCTGTGTTCGGTTCAGCGGATGGTGCTTTCGAGAGACTAGGCCCTGAGGATTTTGAGATATCCACCATGGTGCCTCGAGATCCGGTGGGTGGAGATAACGTGTAGGCGACGTATGCTTAGGAGTTCCCTTTTAGCTTTTAGTTTTCCTCTTTTTTGAATCGGACTTTTTTAGATAGCTTTATCTTGTAGAATCTCTAAAAACTTTGGATTTATGAAAGAAAAGAGGATTTTGGCCATTGAGTGCTAGGTCCTCACACGTAGTGTTTTATTTTATGAATATGCTTACTTGTTTGTGAATATTTTTCGCACATTTATGAATGAATGTTAATGCTAATGTATGTGGTCAATGTGTGTAGGCAACACTGGTCTTGAGGGATTTCCTTTAGCTCTTTTCCTATCTGATGTCAACTCATAACGAGCATCTTAGGGCCTTTCTCCGCACCATTCGGGGACCCGATTGGCGAAGGATTGAGAGTTTTGGTCTGTGGGGTCTTCAATATTTTGCTTCCAGGCCTGTGAATATGGCCTTCATTCGTGCTGCTTTGAAGTTCTGGGATCCTTCCACTCATGTTTTTCTCTTTACCGACTTCGAGCTTTGCCCCTTAGTCGAGGAGTTTCATGCTATCTTGGGGCTTCCTTTTCCGAAGGAGTCAACGCCAATGTCCCATGCAAGACTTTCCTTCGCCTTTCCTTCTTTCCAGTTGGGGGTGAAGATAAGCTGAAAGGTCAATGGAATCTGGAGCCCAGTGGGAACTTTTTATCAGCTCCCCCTGATGTTGGTGGCTTGTGAGTTGAAATTGTCCTTGGATGGTGTGAGACTACACCCAGCAATCATCTAGTGTGGCCTTCGATGGTGACTCTACTTCTTCTGGTGGAGTTTATCTGTGGGGTTGGAGCTATTGCCCCTTTCCATTTGCTTTCGATCATTGACCCACTCTCCACAAGTCTTTCCCCTACGGCATTAGCCTTGGTTGAGATTCTAGTACACTTAGACGTTGCTTCGGTGAACGTGGACTTAGTCAGAGACCATTTTACCTTGCTTGAGGTAATTCTCTTCCCTTACCACTTTCTTTCATGATCTTCATTATTTGTTTAAACAAATGAATTGATGTAGGCATGGCTTTTGGAGAAGCATCCGGCCCATTATCATCCCTAAACTTAAATATGTCAGTTCTGAATAAATCACACAAAAGTCTGAACTCACAAATGAGTTTAGCTGAGTCGCGTGTCAGTTTGCGAGTTGTAACAGTTATAATTCTGCCGTGTCACGATCGCGAAGGCTAGTCGCAAACTTGCTTCTTTCCCTTGGTCATGTTGCATCAAAACCTCTTGTTAGTTTTTACTTTGAGTTTGAAATCTATCATTCAGTTAATTGTTGGCTTTGATATGAACAAAAATTGAGAAATTGTGAGTACTAGTATGATGTGACATGTAAAATAAAATTTCGCATTGGTGACATGGTAAGATAAATAAGACATTTGTGAAAGACACCTACAATATATTGTTTATTTGATTTTTTACTGGAATTTTTAAATAGAATAATAACAAAAAGATTGCATAACTTACTGAACCACTTCTTTTCTTATAAAAATTATATAAAACTAATTAGTCAAAATTGTACAACACAAAAAAATAAATTTGTAATTAGCCTGTCAATTAACACTCGGTTAGTTGAGCAAAACTTAGGGCTTCTTTTCAAAACAAAGGCACAATTCCTGTTACGTGGAAAAATAACAATTACAAGGTATGAGATTTGTCCCATATTGGTTGTATGAGCAATTCAATAAGAGATTTATAGGTTAATATGAATTCTCTTACCATTGAACTAGTCTTTTGGTGAGTTCTCCCATTTAACTCATAACTTGAATAGGAACAATTCCATCTCAAAAATGAGTACAAATAAGTAAATGAAATAACTTCAAATTCAAAACATGCCGAATCTATGCACCTCATTAATATAAGTTAATTATATAAAATATGTTTACGTGGAACACGATTTGGTTTTGAACTCTTTAAATTTCTAAAAACTCTCAGACTTGTGCCTCATAATGTACAAATAACCATTTCGCGAGTAATTTTTGATAAAGGTTATGAAGTGAAGATATGGTTGCAATGGGTAGAAAGGAGTTAGCCCCAGAAAAACGAGGTTTAAAAGCAACTTGTACTAATCCTATATGTAGGAATTTATAAATTCTGCGATATTTATTAATATCATAATAGTTTAATAATTTGATCAGCATTTCATGTTATTGAACTTCCCATCCTTCTTTATAAAGCTTTTGAAGCACCTTGGAAGAAGAGCCATTTTTTCATTAGAGTTGTAGCTAGTGGACTCGTCAGATGAGTCTGCTTTGAGAACAATCGCTGAAAGAACTGTCAAAAACAGAAACGCCAAACATTTCAATAGGAAATCAAATGAAAAAAAATATGAAAAATCTATTAAAGAATATAAAATATAAAAAAGTTTTTCCTGGTCAAGTAAATAGTCAATAAGGTCATGAAGAAAGAATTCAATTTGTTTATTTCTTATTTTACGTGCAATGGATTTACCTGGAATAATACATGATTTTCTTTTAGTCTTTTTGGGATTAGGTCTTATATTAGGAGGTTTGGGGGTAGTATTATTTACCAACCCAATTTATTCTGCCTTTTCATTAGGATTCGTTCTTGTTTGTATATCTTTAGTTTTTATTTTATCAAACTCTCATTTTGTAGCTGCTGCGCAGCTCCTTATTTATGTGGGAGCTATAAATGTTTTAATTCTATTTGCCATAATGTTCATGAATGGTTCAGAATATTACAAAGATTTGAATCTTTGGACTGGTGGAAATGGGGTTACTTCCTTAGTTTGTACAAGTATTTTTGTTTCACTAATTACTATTATTCCAGATACGTCATGGTACGGAATTATTTGGACTACAACAACAAATCAGATTATAGAACAAGATTTGATAACTAATGGTCAACAAATTGGAATTCATTTAGCAACCGATTTTTTCCTTCCATTTGAATTCATTTCAATAATTCTTTTAGTTGGTTTGATAGGTGCGCTTGCTGTGGCTCGTCAGTAAGATATTTTTCGAATTACTAATCGAATAATCGAAATCAAAATTCAAACTGTTTTCCACATATCTTTTCCTTCTATATTTATTTAAAGATTATTTATGTATAAATTCTTTTATTTGATCTATTATCTGATCTATTATCCATAGATTTCTTTGTTCGGTACTTATGATATTTTTAATTCTAGTCAATCTCAGGTGGAATTCTTGTTGATATTGATTCATATTGAAATAAATCGAAATTGAAAAATTGATAAGGAGTTAGTCAATGATCCTCGAACATGTACTTATTTTGAGTGCCTGTTTATTTTCTATCGGTATCTATGGATTGATCACGAGTCGAAATATGGTTAGAGCCCTTATGTGTCTTGAACTTATACTGAATGCTGTTAATATGAATTTTGTAACATTTTCTGATTTTTTTGATAGTCGCCAACTAAAAGGAAATATTTTTTCAATTTTTGTTATAGCTATCGCAGCTACTGAAGCAGCTATTGGACTAGCTATTGTTTCGTCAATTTATCGTAACAGAAAATCTACCTGTATCAATCAATCGAATTTGTTGAATAAGTAGTATTCATTATATAGAATCGAATTTTCATATTCATTAATTTAAGTTGGCTTGTATGATACTTAAGTTGTCTGATCATGTTTGTGAAAATCTAAGAAATGAAAGTATCTTGCCTCTATCTCAGAAGTTGAGCCAGAATTGAGAAAATTTCTGGTAAATCATTGATTCGTCTGGTTTCTAAATATCTGTTGATTCATTTAGAAATTTACTAGATTGAAATTTTATGACGTTAAAAAAATTTGAAATCCAATGTCACATTCAGTAAAAATTTATGATACATGTATAGGGTGTACTCAATGTGTCCGAGCCTGTCCCACGGATGTATTAGAAATGATACCTTGGGATGGGTGTAAATCCAAGCAAATTGCTTCTGCTCCAAGAACCGAGGATTGTGTCGGTTGTAAAAGATGCGAATCCGCTTGTCCAACAGATTTCTTAAGTGTTCGAGTTTATTTATGGCATGAAACAACTCGAAGCATGGGTCTAGCTTATTGATACTTTCCAGAAACCCTCACTTGAATAATTTGCTTTTTTGTTTACCGACAAAAACCCGTACTCGAAAAAATATTTTCTAGCACGGGTTTTTCGAGTCTAAGCGTATCTTGTATTTACCACGAATTCTTTTCCTTGGTTAACAATATTTGTAGTTTTACCAATAGCGGCGGGTTTTTTAATTTTCTTTTTCCCTCATAGAGGAAATAAGGTAATTAGGTGGTATACTTTATATATATGTATAGTAGAGCTCCTTTTAATAACTTTTGCCTTCTCTTATTATTTCCAATTTGAGGACCCATTAATCCAATTAACAGAAGATTATAAATGGATCCCATTTTTTGATTTGTACTGGAGATTGGGAATAGATGGATTTTCTTTAGGACCTATTTTATTGACAGGATTTATCACCACTTTAGCTACTTTAGCGGCTTGGCCGATTACTCGGGATTCCCGATTATTCCATTTTCTGATGTTAGCAATGTATAGTGCTCAAATAGGATTATTTTCATCTCAAGATCTTTTACTTTTTTTTATCATGTGGGAATTAGAATTAATTCCCGTCTATCTACTTCTATCCATGTGGGGGGGAAAGAAACGTCTGTATTCAGCTACAAAGTTTATTTTGTATACTGCAGGAGGTTCTGTTTTTTTATTAATGGGAGCTTTAGGTATCGCTTTATATGGTTCTAATGAACCAACATTCCATTTTGAAACATTAGCCAATCAATCATATCCTGTGGGACTAGAAATATTTTTCTATATTGGATTTCTTATTGCTTTTGCTGTTAAATCGCCGATTATACCCTTACATACATGGTTACCAGATACCCATGGGGAAGCACATTACAGTACTTGTATGCTTCTAGCCGGAATCCTATTAAAAATGGGGGCGTATGGATTGATTCGAATCAATATGGAATTATTACCTCATGCTCATTCTATCTTTTCCCCTTGGTTGATAATAATAGGCGTAATCCAAATAATTTATGCAGCTTCAACATCTCCTGGTCAACGAAATTTAAAAAAACGAATAGCCTATTCTTCTGTATCTCATATGGGTTTTATAATTATAGGAATTTGCTCTATAAGTGATATGGGACTCAATGGAGCCATTTTACAAATTCTATCCCATGGATTTATTGGTGCTGCACTCTTTTTCTTGGCAGGAACCGGTTATGATAGAATACGTCGTCTTTATCTTGACGAAATGGGCGGAATGGCTCCCCTAATGCCAAAACTATTCGCGACCTTCAGTATTTTATCACTAGCTTCCCTTGCAGTACCCGGCATGAGTGGTTTTTTTGCGGAATTGATAGTCTTTTTGGGGATAATTAGCGGCCAAAAATACCTTTTAACGGCAAAAATATTAATTACTATTGTAATGGCAGTTGGAATGATATTAACTCCTATTTATTTGTTATCTATGTTACGACAGATGTTCTATGGATACAAACTGTTTAATGCCCCAAACTCTTATTTTTTTGATTCTGGACCTCGGGAATTATTTGTTTCGATCTCTACCCTTCTGCCTGTAATAATTATTGGTATTTATCCCGATTTCGTTTTTTCATTATCAATTGACAGAGTCGAAGCTATTCTATCTAATTTTTTTTATAGATAGTTTTTCTAAAAAAAAAAAAAAAAAAGAAATGAATTCTAAGCAAAAAGTTTTGGCATTTGTGAGAACTTTTTGAATCACCACAGTAGGTGATTCAAAAAGTTCTGCTTACCTGAAGCTTTTTATCTGTATGTTTTGCTGGCCTAGAGAGTTGCATTCGTCAGACCCTTTGTTCAATTGTTAATTGTTAATGTAAATGAACCATAACTATGTAATCCTATTCCCAATAAATTAACTCCAAAATAGCATATCCAAATTATAAGAAAACCAATAGAAGCGACAATTGCCGAATTTAAACCCCCAAAATTTTGATTTGTTCGAGTATGAAAAAAAATCGCGAATATGGTCCATGTAATAAATGCCCAAGTTTCCTTTGGGTCCCAATTCCAATATGATCCCCATGCTTCATTAGCCCAGACTGCTCCCGAAAGAATACCTATAGTTAAAAAAAGAAATCCTATACTTAGAATCCGATAACCCCAGTCATCTAATTGTTGAATCAACTGAAACCTATAATAATTCCTAGAAAAAAGAAAGGAAATATTTCTTAAAAGATTTTTTCGGTCCGTTATATGTTGTATCTCATTAAAGTCAAATGAATCATTATTATTGCTTTTATCAAATAATCTTATGATTTTTTGAAATCTGATTACGAGAAATGCTACGGATAATAATGATCCACACAAAAGAGCTGCATAGCCCAATATCATCATACTTACGTGCATCATTAACCACTGGGATTGAAGAGCGGGTACTAAGATTTCGGATTGATGCATGCCTTTTAAAAGACCCGAAGTGGCAAACCCCTGAGTAAAAAAAGTACTTGGCGCGGTTATTGCGCTTAAATAATTTTTATATTTTTTAAAATAGGGAACTATATGAATAAGAGAAAATGCCCATGAAAGAAAGATTAATGATTCATATAAATTAGTTAATGGGAAATGTCCACCAAAAAACCAACGAGTAAATAAGAATCCTGTTATACAGAAAAAAGTAGTTATCATGCCCTTTTCGGACGAATCATAGAGTTCTACGAATTCATTGACTAATAAGGTTATCAAATGAATTGTAATTACAATTGACACGACTGAAAAAGATATATGAGTTAATATATGTTCTAAAGCCGAAACTATCATAAAAAAAATATAAAATAAAAAAGTTACGGGGGTTCCTCTTTTAGTATATAAAATTGAAATTAGGAAGTGAAGTCATTATAGGAGATATTGACTCCTTTTGAAAATTACAGGATGGAATGCCGCTACTCGGACTCGAACCGAGATGCTCTAGCACTGCTTCCTAAGAGCAGCGTGTCTACCAATTTCACCATAGCGGCTTGTTTGAAATCATAATAATCGATTTTTATTTAATCGTCGAGTTTCGAGGCAATACTTTTTACGAAATATTCAAATTCATGACAAAATTTTTATTTAAAAATGAAAACAAATACAATTTTATGAATTCCAATTTCAATATTACATTCAATAGATTTTTGGTTTTTTTTGTGGAAAGAGTTTGGGTTAGGATTTAGAAACATTATTAGATATTCTATCATATAACAACAAAATTTCGAGCTCTGCTAGGTACTTAAAAAAATGGTTTTTAATTAACTATATAATAGATACCTTGAACCAGTTACCAACCCAAGTATTAAAATAAATCAGTTCAAAATCAAGACATTTTATCTAAATAAAATTGAAAAGGTTACTTTTTTTTTGAAAAAAAAAAGTATTATTTTTCGAATTCAGTACCCAAAAGAATGTTTTATTCTATATCTTTATTCTATAATATAGAATAAAACCAAAAT
>CATIWQ010453389.1:35000-42500 GCA_949673415.1 Euphorbia schlechtendalii | reverse complement strand
TTATTTTGATATATTTGTAGAATAAATGGGATCAAAATCAAATCTATCGACGTTCCAGAATTCGAGCAATGAAATTCTATCTGTTATAATACTAAAAATCAAAAAGTACTTCGGAATTGATCTCAGCCTTTAATAATGTCAATTTGTATTTCTTGAGTAATAACTTAAATCCTTCAATAAAATACTCTTTGTAAAATTCCTTGTTAAAAAAAATACCAATAGATATTTCAACCTATCGTTTTCGATTACGAGAATTGAATTATGACACGAATTCTATCTCTATGAATATCGATATAGGAGAAAAGAATAAAAAAAGATTGATTTTTCTATTGTAATTCCATTCTTTTTTTTTTCGTTCTTATTCTTCTTTCTGAAAAAACGAAACGACAAGGGGGTTAAAAAAAAAAAAAAAGGAAAGGATTATTTCGTTCCGGATAGTCAGTTCTTTAATTGTTGGGTAGGAGCATACTCTGGATTGGAATCATGGGGAGCACTGCCTGATCATTTCTACGAACTTAAAGCCCCGATTAATATACTTTTTTTTTCGAAATAGCTTTTTCGAGAATTTGAAAAATCTCTATTACTAATCCTTTGTGTATTTTCGTGTTCCTAATCATCCATTCATTTTTGCTCAATCACCTGTTAGCATTAGGGTAATACCTATGGCGAATACCTATAAATGATAGTGAAAACGCCATAAAGTTGATCTTTTGAGCCCGCTTCAAGTTAGGATTAGGATGACTAATCAACCAATCTCGGGGCAATCGGTCTTATTTTCTTATGTTTATTTCGATTTTACTTTTTATTCTTGTACATAGGAAATGAGTCTCCATTTTTTTACTGCAAATTTCGAAGTTGTTTTTTTTTCACTCATATAACTATCCAATTTAGTTCATTAACCAAAATGATGAATAAAAAATGAAGATATCTATTCAATTAATTTCGCTTTCTTCCTAAAACGAAAAAGAAAGGAATAGCGAGAAATTTTTGTTTCAACGAATCGCACGTAGAGATATGGCTAACACACAAATAGTTAAAGGTATTTCATAACTAATCGATTGAGCAGCAGCTCGTAGACCACCTAAAAAGGAATATTTATTATTTGATCCATATCCTGACATAAGAAGTCCAATGGGAGCAATACTTGAAATGGCAATCCATAAAAAAACACCAATATTTAGATCAGTTAAAACAAAGTGATAGCCAAAAGGAATTACTGAATAGCTTAAGAGAGTGGATATGACTGCTATAGATGGCCCAATACTGAATAAATGAGTATCCCCCCTAGATGGAAAAAGATTCTCTTTGAAAAGTAGTTTTGTCCCATCCGCTAGAGCTTGAAGAACCCCTAAAGGACCTGCATATTCGGGTCCAATACGTTGTTGTATCCCTGCAGATATTTCTCTTTCTAACCATACAATTACTAGTATGCTTATCGTGATTCCCAATAGAAGAGTCAAAATAGGAGCAAACTCCCATATAATTCCATAGACCTCGTTTAAGGATTCTAAGTTAGCAAAAGAATGAATAGCTTGTACTTCTGTTGTATCAATTATCATTTCAACGATCAACTTCTCCCATAATGATATCTATACTACCTAGTATTGTCATAATATCAGCCAATTTCATTCTTTTAACTAATTCAGGAAGAATTTGCAAATTGATAAAACCCGGCGGGCGAATTTTCCATCTCCAAGGAAACCCGCTCTGATCCCCCATCAGAAAAATTCCCAATTCTCCTTTTGGGGCCTCCACTCGGACATAAAGTTCTTGCTTCGGTAATTCAAAAGTAGGAGAAGTTTTTTTACTAATGAATCGATATTCGAAATCGTTCCATTCCGGATCCTTTTCTCGATCAAAACGTCGGGTTTCGAAATTCTCATAAGGACCCCCTGGAATTCCTTCAAGAGCCTGTTGAATAATTTTGATAGATTCGAGCATTTCACCAATTCGGACTAAATAACGAGCTAATGAATCTCCTTCTTTTTGCCACTGGACTTCCCAATCAAATTCGTCGTAAGACTCATAATGATCAACTTTACGAAGATCCCATTGTACTCCGGAAGCTCGTAGCATTGGTCCTGATAAACCCCAATTTATTGCTTCCTCCGCACCAACAATACCTACTCCTTCAACTCGTTCTAAAAAAATAGGATTTCGCGTAATAAGTTTTTGATATTCAGCAACTCCTGTTAAAAAATAATCGCAAAAATCCAAACATTTATCTATCCAACCATGAGGTAGATCAGCCCCTACCCCCCCGATACGAAAATAATTATGCATCATTCTCATACCAGTGGCAGCTTCAAATAAATCATATATTAACTCTCTCTCTCTAAAAATATAGAAGAAAGGAGTCTGTGTACCAATATCTGCCATAAAAGGCCCAAGCCATAACAAATGAGAAGCTATACGACTTAATTCCAACATAATTACTCTGATATACCCAGCTCTTTTTGGCACTTGAATATTTCCTAACAGTTCTGGACCGTTTACTGTTATTGCTTCTGTGAACATAGTAGCCAAATAATCCCACCGTGTTACATAGGGCAAATATTGTATAATTGTTCGATTTTCCGCAATTTTTTCCATTCCTCTGTGTAAATAACCTAATATTGGTTCACAATCAATAACATCCTCACCGTCTAGAGTAACGATGAGTCGAAGAACACCGTGCATTGATGGGTGGTGGGGACCCATATTCACGATCATAAGGTCTTTTCGCTTAACTGGTATATTCATAGGGGTTTCCTCGATCCATTCCACGAGTTACTGAAAACAAAAAGAAGTTCATCTCAAGATCTAATAAATCAAATAATTCAACAAAACTCTTTAAATTAATAAATTAATGAGTTTTTAACTTCCTTTTAACTTCCGAATATCCAACCGACTAATTAATTCGTTATAACGTACTCTATTTTTTTTTTCTAAATAAGACAGCAGTCGTTGGCGTTTTCCTAAAATTTTCCGCAAACCTCTCTGAGATAAATAGTCTTTTCTATGCAATTCCAAATGTGAAGTAAGTCTTCGTATCTTATTAGTGAAAGTGACTATTTGAAATTCAACAGATCCCTTGTTTTCATCTTTTTCTTTTTGTGAAATAACAGAAATGAATGCATTTTTTACCATAAAATAAGGACCCCTTTGTTTTAGTTTTAATTTGAAGATATTTTTATTGATCAGTAATAATAAAAAAATAATAAATGTATTCTATTAATAAATAATGTCAGTTCATTTCAATTTTGTATACACAAAAATCTTGACTTTGTTAGTAATTCCAAATTCTATTTGACAGAATTTGGAATTAATCAATCCAATTTTTTAAGGGTCGTCGATTTCTTTGCTTACAAAGAAGAATAAAATTCTACCTAAAAAAAAGTAAAAAAAAAAATGCCATTGATTCATTTCTAGATCTAATTGATAGATGATTGAATTCTATGTACCAGAATGGAATATGGAGTGTAAAAGAATAAGGCGGTTATCTCGTTCTTTTCATATACTAGACCAAATATGCTATGATATATATATGAAAAATTCGCCCTTATTAAAATTTCAACCGCGGATATATATATATCCTTAACATACTGAACCGACTGCCATTATTAGTATCGAACCAATAGCGATTCATACAAGCTAAATCCTCTAACCGAAAATTGGGCCAAAGAAAAAATTTCAATTTAATTAGGTTCTTTTTTTCTCTCCACAAATATTTGTTTTTCTCCAAAACAGGACTGCCGTTTTTTATGTTATTACCATCGAAAATTTCTGTATTTCTATGAATATCATTTTTATTTTTAAAATTGAAAGAACTTAGAATTCTTAATTCTCTACGACGTTTAGGGGATAAAAGATTTTCCGGAACAAATAAATCATAATCCGTTTTTTCTCTATTTCCAACATCGGTAAAATTCTTTTTTTTTTTATCAACATAGAATTTGTCTCTATATTTTTTATTAATTTGTTCTTTGTTCTTATGAACTAATAAGATACTCACCATTTGATACAAAAGAAATCGGCCATCCATTTTTATCAACAGATAGGTAGGTGTCAAAACCAATATTCTACCTTTGAACAATTCTTTAACATAGTCCTCCGTCAGACCTAGGAACAAAGCCAGATCTAGGTCGTCCTTTCGAATATAAGATAGCAAAGTTTTTTTTGTATCTCTCGTTCTCTTTCTAAGCAGGAAACCATATCTTTTCATATCATCCCATAGTACTTCACCAGTATTGAAAGAACCGACATCGATATTTACATGATCGAAATAGTTACGATCGAAGGCCAAAGCAAAACCTGTCTTGTTTTTTCGTCCAAAACCTAAATATTTGTTTAGCAAGAAATCAATCTCCCTTTCCGGATCACTTTTGTTTTGCTTTTTATTTCTATGTTTTGTCATATCTAATCCCATAGAATCTTCGTCAATCTTTTTTTCTTCATTTGTGAAAACTGCTCCAAAGTCCACTTGGTCGTCAGATTCTTTTTTGTTATGATTTCGATTTTTATGAAAATTTAAAAGAAGAAATTGAATCGGTAGTTGAAAAATCGAATTCGATATGAGACTAGTTTGTATTTCTTCATTCATTCCCATCCAATTAAAAAAAAGGCGGGTTGTTTTAGATGAATTGATTTCTTGATCTTGGTAAATTGGAAGAAAAGAAAAATTTTTATTATCCATTGTCTTTTTTTTATCTTTGCTGCAGGTATCGATCCAGGACTCAATATCGACCCTTTTTTGAAGACAAAAATGGATAAGTCGCCAATCCAAAAATTTTCGGCAAGGAATCGTTGCTTTATTAGTTGGTGATTCGGAACTAAAAAAGTCCGTCTTTTTTTCATAATTAACAGATTTATATGATAAAAGACTATATCTAGCGGGTTTATTCTTTTTATTATTATTAGTAAATAAGTTTAGCCTAAAACCGTTTGCTGGAACAAAGTGGTCTTGTAAATCCCATTGGCTTAATTTTTCTTTTTGAACCCTAAGGTCCTGATATATTCTATTTTTACTTTTACATTTTTCTGGTATTAATCTAGACCATTCAAACGGAGATAAATCGTATTTATATTGATGATCGCTTCTTAACCAGTTTTTCCATTGATTCATTAAAGAAAAAGAATTTATCAAATTTTTGTCTTTTAATTCCGAATTCAATAATCCTTCGGCTCTAAAATAATTTTTTATTTCACTCTTAAGAAAAAGGTTCTGGTATTCAAAGATCGATCTTAACTTATATAAGTTAGAAGTTTTGCTTTGTGATAGTTTGTAAAATACATAGGCTTGTGAAAACAAAGATATGTCATAAAAACAACTACTTGAATTCTTAGTAACAATAAGATTATCTTCACTATCACTATTTCTTAACTTCGAAATAAACTTGAATTTCTTTTGATTTGGTTTATCCATTTTTTTGTGATTTGATTCATTATTGGAAATGTATTTAGTATTAATCTTTTTTATTGATTCAAGAAAAAGCTGTGTATTGAGCCTTAGCCTTGGAATATTAATGATACCTAAAAATAAAAAGACATCTATGCATTGAAAAAAGACACCTATGCATTGAATTTGAATCCAATTTTCTAGAAAAAAGTCCAATTTACACGCTAATCGCTCACTTTTTCTTTTTAATATGTATAAAATTTTGTTTGATGAGATGCATTTTTTAGCATTAGAACTTCTTTTTCTTTTGTTAGGACTAATATTTACTTCTGAAGTTTTCTTTTTATTTTCCCTTTCTTTTGTAATTTTTTCTATTTGATTTTGAATTTCAATTCTCCTTCTTTCTATCAGTGAATCATTTGTACAAGGCATAGATCCAATTGGATTAGACAATTTAGAAACCGTCTGATTAGAAACCGTCCGATTATTCTTATTGATTGTCGAAATGGAATCTTTTGTTTTTTTACTTTCATTTATTTTTTTACTTTCATTTAGAAAACTGTGGATCAACCAGTAGTTTTTGTCTAAATTTGCAAAAAAATTTCTTCTTTCTTCTAAAACTGTTAGAATTCGAAAACCTTTTGTTGTCATCTTTTTCATTTTTGTTGTCATCTTTTTCATTTTTTTTGAAAGTTTTTTAAGGATGGGTTTAAAAAAAATTTTCAAAGGTGAAAGATCGGTTACGGGCCTACCAAAAGGAATATCCGATCCCAGTCCCAAAGCTGTTAAATAATAAAACTCGTTTTCTTCTACTTTCTTTTTTTTGTTACCTTTAGAAAGCAATTTTAACTTAGATCTGCGCCAAGGTTTTAAACGAAAAGGAAATAGGATCTTTATTTGCATCCCCTCTGTGAACCAATCTTTCGGTAATTCTGTTTCCGAGATCCCCACTCCAGTATAGTTGCAGTTAATATGCCTCTCTTTATCCCAATCCTTAAAATCCTCGGACCATTCAGGAGTTTGACCAAAGACTATACGAATGATATTTTTAGTTATTATTAATGAGGGTAATACAATATATTTTCTAAAACACGATTGACTTAGTAAAACAGCACTTCTTGTTGCTTCAGGAAAATGCACGCCCTCCCAGGCGTCGGAAGACTCTAAATATGCGTCGTCTGCCTCCTCTTGTTCCTCAGTGCTCTCAGATTCTTTCTGAGATTCTAATAGTTCCTCCTCTTCTCTTCTTCTCTCATCTTCCATCTCAGCTTTTTTAATAAGTATAGCTATTGTTTCTTTGGTTTTTGGTTTCTTTGGTTTTGTTTCTTTCTTTCTATAAATCGAATTCAAAATTTTCAATTCTGTGTTTTTACACATCCAATTTAGAAACATTGTTTTCATAAACCTTGTTTGGATCCGTGCAAGAATACAAAAAGGAACAACAACAAAAGATCTTTTTCTTCTCTCCAAAAATAAAGGAGCACGCGCGATTGCGGTAGCCAGTTCCACAATAGGTAGTTTACGTCTTTGTGCTCGCATGGATCCTTTTATTAGTTCTCGACGAAAGTCCGTGTGGTCTTCTGCAGAATAAACTATGCCATGTATATCACTTACGAATATTTCTTCAGGATTGTCTCGATCCCTCACCTTCCCCTTCTTAGGATCGTAAGCATCAAGATACATTTGATTATTACGTACATCAATTAGAGCTGCAGTAAAAATCGGTATAAGTTTCATGTATCGTGAACGAAGTTGATGATCGTCCACCAGGGTGTTTTCACCCCCCAGGCCGCGTAGGTATTGCACCTCGGTAATTAACCTGTTGTATGACCATCGAGGAGCTTGTTTACTTATCTCTTTTAGTCCAGTAGAATTTTTTCTACTTGTTTTCTTTTTTGGATTCGCTATAACTCTATCAAATAACAATTGGAAAAAAGAAAGTTCCATAAAATTGAAACTTGATCTTGATTTTCCACCAAATTTATTAATTAAGTTTAAGAAATAGGCGATTTCTTTTGAAAATGATTCATCCTTACTATTAAATAGATCCGTTTTTCTTTCAAATTCTCCAAAATGAGTAATAAGAAGAATAAGATGAATTTTATTTATCCAAAACCTTTCTC
>CATIWQ010453389.1:0-27500 GCA_949673415.1 Euphorbia schlechtendalii | reverse complement strand
ATTACGCCGTAACAAGGAATCGATAGCGGACTAAATACAATCAGAACAGAGGCCATCGGAATGGTAGCATAGGGAAGACGGTCAGGTTCCGGTAAGAACACATCATCCCGTCAAGACAATACCGAGATAAAATGCACTCTTTGTTGGAAAACCAAGCATACAAGAGATGGGTGTTTCGAAGTAATAGGATACCCCGATTGGTGGCCCGATAAAAGCAAGAAGAGGAACCCAAACGTAGGAGGAAGGGCCGCCTCGTCGTGGGTGGCTCGGAAACTGCTAGCAACAGCGGCGGCGGCGGCCATGGGAACAACAGGGCAGAAGGGAAAGGGATAGCTATGGCGGCTGCCAAAAATGAAAGGGAGGAGAAACCTAATCCAGCATTTGAAGGTATAGGGTTTGGGGTTTCTCCCTCAAGCCCTTTTAATTCTAATTATTTGCAAATTGACCCCTTACATTTCACTGATTATCGAGATAACCCACAAAACCTTTCTTTTAGCAAAATTAATCCCACAAAAAGGCATAATTCTGAAATTGAACCAATAAAGCATTAATTTTTTGCAAACCTTTCCCAAAATGATATTTTTTCCAAACATTCATCTTGGATCTTTGATTGTAGGGCAACTGATACTATGACCTTTGATTCGCGTGATATTAAAATCCAAACCAAGCCTAAAAGAACCCATGTTTTGGCAGCCAATGGAGAAAGTGTTCCTGTTGAAGGAGCTGGAATAATTGAAATTTCACTTACCCTCAAATTATGCAATTGTCTTTATGTTCCTTCATTATCACATAAACTGTTATCTATCAGTCATGTTACGAGGGAACTTAATTGTACCATACTAATGCACCCAACCTTTTGTGTATTACAAGACATCAGGACAAGTATGATTATTGGGCGTGGCACTGAACGTCGAGGATTGTACTACGTGGATGAGGTTGCTCAATATAGTACTGTAATGCTTGCCCATGGAACTTCAGATAGAGAAGCTTGACTTTGGCAACGAAGATTAGGACATCCATCCACAGGTTATCTGTAAATTTTATTTCCTAAACTGTTTATTTCCTAGAATAAAGTACACTACGAGACATGTGTTTTAGCTAAAAGTCATAGATAGACTTTCAAGCCAAATAATACGAAAATGGATGCACCCTTTAATTTAATTCATTCTGATGTTTGGGGTCCATCACCCATTGTGGGTGGACAATTTTTTCGGTATTTTCTTATTTTTGTTGATGACTGCACTCATATGACTTGGATTTATTTCTTAAAAAATAAATTTGAAGTAACCGAAAAATTCATCCATTTCCACACCATGATACAAAACCAGTTCAATAAAATTATCCGAACCTTACGTTCTGATAATGGGGGGGAATATGTCAATTCAAGAATGAAACTTTTTTGTTAAACATAAGGGATTATTCATCAAACCACCTATCCACACACCCCTGAACAAAATGGTGTTGCCGAAAGGAAAAATAGAATACTATTAAAAATGACTCGAGCCCTTCTCATTGAATCCAAGGTTCCCCAAAATTTTTGGCCCGAAGCCCTAGCCACATCCACGTACTTACTCAATAGACTTCTTACAAAAACCCTTAACCTACAAACTCCCTTCCAAAGCCTAGCTCAATTTACCAAAATACCACCACCATTAACCCTTCAACCAAGAATACTTGGTTGCTCGGTGTATGTTCGCATTCCCAAAATAGAACGAACCAAATTTGACCCTTGTGCAATGAAATGTGTCTTCGTTGGATATGGAATTGATCGGAAAGGATATTGATGTTATAACCCAAAAAACCATCACATGTATACCACCATGAATTGTAATTTCCTTGAGACTGAGTATTTCTCCAATACCCAACTCAGTGGTCAGGGGGAGTCTGAAGATATAGACGCACTCAGTTGGCTACCCGAAATGGTACCTGACAAGATGGAGAATGAAATACCGACTTAGGAAGATATTAGGGATAAGAGTAACAATACTATTGAGCATTCCTCTGAAGCTTCAATACAAACATCAGAGTTAAGTGCTTCAAACAATAGCCACCCTGACCTTGTGTCTGAGGTAAGAGAAACTGAAACTTCCGTTACGTTGATTGATCATGATTATCATGAAAATATGGTGGAACAGGTGATAAAACAAATTGAAGAACAAAGGGAGTGTTATATTCACCCCCAAGGAAGAATAGGGGGATCCCGCGAGAAAGGTATTCCCTAGAAAAGGAAGCTCAAAGAACCAGATACCCAGTAGCACACATTGCAAGGGGGAGTCTATCTGAGGAAGCCATGGCTTTCATTACAGCTGTGTGTAAAGATGACATTCCAAACACTACTGAACAAGCCTTGACCTCCGAAAAATGGAGAGTTACAATGAAAGAAGAGATAGATGCGCTCAATAAGAATAATACATGGGAAAAATGCACTCTGCCCATAGGAAAAAGACCCGTTGGATGTCAATGGGTCTATACAATAAAGCATAAACCGGATGGGTCAATTGAAAGATATAAGGCAAGATTGGTAGCCAAAGGGTATACTCAAACATATAGCACTGACTACTTCGAGACCTTTTCCCCAGTGGCTAAAATTGACAGCATCCGAGTTCTCCTCTCTGTTGCTGCAAATAAAGGGTGACCCTTTCATCAGTTTGATGTAAAGAATGCCTTCTTACATGGAGAATTGAAAGAAGAAGTGTATATGGAGGCTCCACCAGGATTCAAAATAGAATTCAAAGCGGGAGAAGTCTGTCGACTCAAGAAGTCTCTATATGGACTAAAACAGTCACCCAAGGCTTGGTTTGGTAGATTCACAATTGCAATGAAGCTTTATGGATTCAAATAGTACAACTCTGATCATACGTTGTTCTTAAAGCATAGAGGTGAATATATAACCTGCCTAATAATTTATATGGATGACATGATTATTACAGGAGACGATACTGAAGAAATCATCACGTTGAGAGAAAACCTCTTCAAAGAATTCAAAATGAAGGACTTGGGAAGACTGAAATACTTCTTTGGAATTGAAGTACTAAGGTCAACTCAAGGGATCTTTATTTGTCAGAAGAAGTACATATTGGATTTGTTAACAGAAACAGGAATGCTAGAGTGCAAACCAGCCGATACACCCATTATAGTTAACCATGGGCTCAGAATTATGGAAGAAGCTGAATTAGCAGATAAAGAAAGATACCAACGGCTAGTAGGGAAACTTATATATCTCTCTCACACACGACCAGACATATCATACGCCGTCGGAGTTGTGAGTCAGTTCATGCATCAACCTGAGAAAGATCACATGGAAGCTGTATGGAGAATTATAAGATATTTAAAAGGTACAACTGGACATGGGATTCTATTCAAAGTGCATGGTCACCAACATATTACTAGGTACACTGATGCAGATTGGGTCGGAAACCCAGTAGATTGGAAGTCAACATCTGGATACTTTACCTTTGTAGGAGGTAATTTAGTGACTTGGAGAAGTAAGAAACAGAAAGTAGTTGCACTATCAAGTGTAGAAGCAGAATTTCGAGGAATTGCAAGAGGGTTAACATAAGTACTCTGACTGCAAAAATTGTTAACTGAAATTGGTTTTCCACCTACCAAGGCCAGTGAAATAATGTGTGATAATCAAGAAGCTATTCGGATCTCTGAAAATCCAGTGCAACATGATCGAACCAAACACGTGGAAGTTGATAGACACTTTATCAAAGAAAAAATTGAAGTCGGAATTATAAACTTGCCCTTTGTACGATCCGAAGACCAGTTAGCTGACATTTTGACAAAAGCAGTCAATAGGAAGATTCTCAGAGAAGTCTTAGACAAGTTGTGCATTGGAAACCCCACTACTAAACTTGAGGGGGAGTGTCGGAAATAGAAAGAAATATGATTTTGGGGTCAGACATTGACCAAAATCATCACCTTCCAATCAGCCATATAATTTAGGGAATAATATAGTATGTAGTTATTACTATTTACTTTCCTTCCATTTGTACAGATTTATTAGCTTTTCAATTCTTGTACTCCTCCTATATAAAGCCATGTATGTAATCCCAACAGTAAGATATATCAAAAAAACAAAAACATCATTATTCAGTTCTCTTATCTCTCGTATAATTGTTCTAACAAGAACAATATAGGGTCATGTTTAAAATATAGGAAGGGTATCTCGTTGTACTCGATTTGAAGTTTGGAATCTACACGGAAAACCTGTTCAAGTTTGAATTAGTTAAGAAAATATGTAAACGAAATAATATCATTATAACCCGAGTAAACTAGATAATAAGTTCATGAATGGTGGTCTTTCGATGAGCGTTGATGAGCTCCAGGTGCGTTGAGACCGAGGTAGCAGTCAACCACAACTTCAGAACACCTTATTTGCGGGAGAAAATAAGAGTGCATGGTTCGCTGGCCTTCTTAAAAAGTCCACATTGCCTTTTGGAGAAGGTGACCTGAAGATTGCTTTCGTTAGCCATCTTCTTCATCTCCACTTTTTGCCTACCCTTATTACTCTTTCCGTCGATGGTCACCAATGGAAAATTGTTGATATCAAGGCCCATTAAAGACCCAGGCCCATTAGAAGATCCAAAAACCACAGGCTAAACTGATGAACACCTCGGCGCCACTCCGCGCCGAGATCATGTCAGCGGGACATCTTGCCGAGGCACAGAACCAAATTAAATAACCTTCGGCGTTACCCACCGCCACTTCGCCGAGACATCACCTCTACAACCCACTACCCTGACATTTCTCTCCCCTCTACCGCATTAAATGCATTAGCAACTGGCAGAGATGAATCATTTAATGCTCAGACGGCGGACAAGACCCTCAAGCGGCGAGCCACACGTGTATCTCTCACAGATGGGCCCCGCATGACATCATCACACCAGATCCTATAAATGGCAAATCTCCAACTGCTAAAAGGGACGTGATCACAAGAGAACTCCACTAAAACACTCTTTACTCTGACCACTGACTAGATCGTCGGAGGATCTTCGCCGGAAACAACTCCGGCCGAGGATTTGTTTTGCAGGACCTTTGAAGACTCAAGAAGCGGAAAGACACTTATTGACGGACATCATGCATAATATAAAAATAGCAAAATACAAACTATTCCACGATTGTATGAATCGATTCACCATTAAATATATTGAAATGTATGAGGTGAATTGAAGTGTGCTAGAATTGGTACAAAATAGTTGAAATTGGTGGGGAATCGACCTGAAAGTAAAAAATGTTAAGCATCTTTTCTTCTATCTATATTAGCGTCGATACAATTCCACATTATTAGGTTTTTTTTCAGTTCCAAAATCTAACCTTAATTAATTATATGCGACTTGAACTTGATTACTTTTAGTTTACCAATAAACATATAAGTTACTCGTGCTAAATTTTTTTACAAAATTTTAAAAAAGAATTAAAGATATTTTCTGCTGACCTGAAAAACAAAATAAAATGCTAATTCTAAAAGAATAAGAGATTAAATATTATTCTTTTATTTTCCAGAAAGAAATGTATATAAATAGTAACGTGTATTCAATTCTAACTTAAGCAGCTATGGGAAGACCCGATTTGGGAGATACTGGAGATAAAAACAAAAACAAATAAATGACGATTAGTAAACTTTATTTTTTTTTTGAAATTGTTTATCAATGCAGATGAATATTAACTAAACAATCAAACAATAAATTTGTGTTAAATATTTTAGCAAACTCTACTTTTCATGCTAAAAGTTTCTAAGGTCTTAATTTTTATGGCTGAAGTAAGATTTGGTTCATATCCATGACATATTGTTGATTAAATTTTGTCTAAATAAATAAATTTTTGTTGTTAAACTATACTGCCTTTAATTGATTTTCTTCTTAATAATTTGAAACGTTATCCAATTAATCTGACGTGACTATGATAAGATTTGAATTACTTGTGTTACAAATTAAGTACATTGTTAAATCCATAAGTAAAGTTGATGTACCTTTTTTCGTTGCAGTAATCTGCAAGATCTTTTGTTACCTCTCAACCTTCTTTCTTTTCTGTTTTGTATTTGATGTTCATACACTAAACTTCCAGTTCATTGAATTTTCGAAAACTGTGAGAAGAAATAATACAGTAATGATGCAAGTCATGGATAACATGCAAGGGTACGGCATAAAACTTGATCATTAGATTGGAACAAAAAAAAGCAATTTAGTATAAGGAATGAGGACTGTATGGAACAAATCACGCAATCCAATCAAAACAATAAATCACTCTAGCTACAAAAGACTCTAAACTTTGATTTATTTCCATTTCAGCTAATCACAATTACAGAATTACAATGTCTATATATTGCCGAATTATCGTCTATGTCTATGTATATCAAAACTTACATGCATGTTAAACTCCAAATTCCTTACAATGTTTATAAATTGCCGAATTATCGTCTATGTGCATCGATTGGAAATTCAAGCTCTCTTCTTTATGACCCCGAGGAGCTATGCTTTTATTATAATAAGATAAAAGATTTTGTGGAGGGAATTTCAAAACGTCTTAGTGTTTTTGAATTTACATACAAGTAGTTATATCACGATGATCACGAAACTGTTAATCCAAGTGTATTTTCTGTTATATTCGGTGAACATAAATAATGAATTACTGCTGATATATCTGCGTTAGATAATCTGTCATCATTGTTGCAACTTGTGTTGTTACACAACGCATGAATTGCATTGTGCAAAAAAACAAGTTGCAACGATCACAATCGAATATCCAACCAAGAGAAATCGACAATAATTTTTTATTTATGTTCACTGAACACAACAAAAAAAACACTAAAATTTACAACTACATGATTATTATGATATAATTTCTCATGTGAAAACTCTAAAACATTAAGACGTCTTGGAATTCGTTCCACAAAATATTTTATCTTAATACAATTAAACCATAGCACATTAAGATAATAAAAAAGAGTGGTTGAATTTCCGGTGAATATCCATAGACTCCCATTCGACAATCAACCATGTTGTATCTTATAAAACAAAAAAAAGTGGATTTTTAATCTAACATATCATCAAGACTCACATCAAAACGATCAAGAAAGAGTATAATTAGCTCAGTCAAAAATACATATTCAGGCTTTCATTCTTCCAAAAAAGAAAAAAACGAAACAATTGGTCGTATTAATTCTTGCATTTCATGAAGGAAGAAAAGCAATCTTGAATTTGCTGGTCGCTCAATCTTATTAAAATATCGATATTGGAAAAAAAACGATGAATCAAGAAATCTTGAAAGAAGAAAAGTCGATAAACAATAGAGAGTAATTTTATTTGGCTGTACGTACGTGGAATCCAAGAAAAGAGAGAGAGGTTCATTGAAATGCCCAAGAATAATTCTTGTTCTTAATCAATTGACCGTCGCTTAATTAAAAATCTTTTGCCATCACGGTGCATCTCCGACGACCACCGATGAATGATCATTACCAATTAGTTCAAAATCATATAAACATAATTAGTTACGGTGACAAATGATTTTAAAAAAGATCTCAACTCTATTCGATTTGGATATTGCAGAGGTTATTCGCAAGTGCCTTATTTCAATTCTTTTGGTTTTATGGAAGCTATTGATTATAAAAGAAAATTATTTATTCCAAGAAAACTTAGCCACTATATTGTTATCATGAAATAAAAATTAAGATGGAATGCACCAAATAAAAAATATAGGGAACATAATTTGTGAAACATGTGTTTATGTACACTTTTTAATCATATTTTGCCATACAAATGATATCTATCATTAGATTCTCTTGTAATCCAATGGCTGAAATTTTAACTAGGACACTACCATTGAATTACAATAAAATCAAGGGCGAAGATCCCTAACATGTCAATATAACAATACTCACTTATATATTTATATATAATCCAAATTATTTTATTTTAAAGAAAAAGAAGAATAACATGAAAAAGGTAAGTAAATGAATAAGTGTTACAAAAAAGAATTAAAAAATAGTTAATTGTTTATTAGAAATGAAATACCAATTGAAAAATATATTTGAGATTTTTGTATAGATATAAAAAATTAAATTTATCAAAAAATGAAAGAATAATGGGCGAAAATAGTTTACTAATTGAAATAAAAAGTGTTTCTAACTTTTATTATATACAAAGATGACCCGGAATTATTTCTTAACGAATTTCGAAACGAGAAAACACACATAGAAATAATGTCTATGGGTTGTAAACGATGATGCTTTACGGTCGTTGATCAGATTATATCCAGCTACTTCCTGAGACCTTCTTTAACCCAACTTCATCCATCTTCTTTCTCACCTCATCAGCTTCTTTCCACTTCCCTGCTTGAGAATACAAATTGGCCATGATGACATAATTTCCTGTATTTTCAGGTTCAATTTCAAACAAATGATCACAAACAAACTTGCCAAGTTCAACATCACCACAAACATAAGCACCCTGAAGCAAAGCACCCCAAATTTTTGCACTTGGCTCAACTGCCATTTCACAAACAAATTCTTGAGCTTCGGATAACCTTCCCGCCCTGCTTAGAGCATCTACAATGCAAGCGTAATGTTCTACCAACGGCTGAATACCATATCTCTTTAACATAGCATCGAAGATTTCCCGAGCTTTATCTACCATCCCACAATGAGCACAAGCTGTCAGCACTGCAGTGAAGGTAACCTTATCCGGCTGAATCCCGCTATTCAACATCTCGTGGAAAAGACTGAGAACTGAATTAGCATCTCCATTGACGGCATATCCTGAGATTATTGCAGTCCAAATAATCAAGTTCCTAACTTTTGCTTTATCAAAAACCTTCCTTGACCCAGTAAGGAATCCTACCTTCCCATACATACCAATGATGGCTGTTGCAACATAGATATTACGGTCATGACCATTTTTGATAGCATAACAATGCATCTCTTTCCCACCTTTTAAGCTTGGGTACATCGGAAGTATGCTTGAAAGTGTCACGGCATTGGGTCTTAAACCAAGCGCCTGCATTTCTCTCACCATACCTAAACCCAACTCATGCCGATTGTTTTGCACTAAACCCAAAATTACTGCATTCCACGTACTCAATTGTTGCGTTCTCATTTGTCTAAAAAGATCCAAACTTTGATCAACATATCCATGAGTCATGAAACCGGATATGATAGAGTTATATGTAACTTCATCCTTGTCACTCATCTCATCAAACAATTTCCTGGCATATTCCAAACTCCCACATTTCGCATAGAATCCAATCAAAGCATTACAAAGAGAAATATCCATTTGAAGCTTGTTATGAACAACAAATCTATGCACTTCCAATCCAAAGGCAAGGTCCATGGTCTGTGCACAAGCTGGCAGAATAGACACCACGGTAACCTCATTAGGAATTAAATTAGAAGACTCCACCATTTCCCTGTACAAATTTTTACAACAACCGTACATTCCTGCCTGAGAATACCCTGCAATAATTGAATTCCATGTGACAACATCTCTCACCCGCATTCCATCAAAAACCCTTCTCGCTGAAACCAGATCACCACACTTACAATAATAAGCAACCAAAGCATTCTCAACAAATACATCAGCATCAAATCCCCTCCTTAAAGCAAAGCAGTGGATCTCCTTACCCAAAATAGTATAGTTAGACAGAAAACTGGACAATGACTTCAACAAACATGTAACAGATATATTATCAGGCTTTGCATTCACTGAATTTGAACAAGCTAACAGCGAGAATAGGCCAAGCGCATCGGCGTGGTGGTTGTGCAGAGAGTAGGACATGAGCATGGCATTGTAAGAGAAAGTGTTCTTATGCGGAATTTGATCGAACACCTGACGGGCATAAGTAAGATAGTTACTTTTGGCGTAGAGGGTGATGAGCTTGGAGGCAAGGTAATTATCAGGCGTAATAGACAAGAGAATGAGTCGACCGTGCAGTTGTTTTCCCTGAAGAGAAAGACGGCGATCGGCGAAGTACTGGAGGCAGCGACCATAGAAGCCACAGTCAATCCCTGCAGCGAAGCTCAGCAGGCGGCCGTCGATGTTCTTCATTCATTTGGCAATTGGGCCTTTTTTTTTTTGTCTACAAAGTTGGGAACTCCAAAACTATAAACGCCATAAAACGCAGCGTTTTAAATACAAGGCTCCTGCAAGTGTACAGAATGAAGCTTGCTGTATCTCCCCTGTAATATACCGCAGCGAATCTGATTTTGGTTTGTTCTTCTTCTTATGACTGTGATTTTGAATTTGGCAGAGAGGAAATGCTTTTTTGCAAACGAAACTGAGAACTCAATATCAGCTTCAGAATATCGTTAATCACAAGTTTACAATGCTCAAATAACTTCCTGTTCTCTTCTCTTTGGTAAGCACATTTCGATCTTGTTATTTTGTTTCTCTTTTAAGAAATTTGTAAGTGTAATTGGCTTTCATTTTCTTAGCATATATAAATACGATTCCTGTATAAACTGTTCCTCTCAACAATTAAAACTGACAATTGGTTATATTTGATTGAGATTAGGGTTTTTTTGAACTTATATATGATTCTTCGAGGATATTTTGTGTACCTTTAACTTTGTAGTGGAATTGCGTGAAGAAACTGCATAAATACCGTACTGTGTCGGAGAACTATTAGTAACTTATTTAACCTTGCTTGGTATTGATTTTTTCTTCTCGTCACCCCTCCATTTTAGTTGGATTACTCCTTTGTTATGAAACACGGTTACTGATTCTGGTTTTTGATAGACTACTTCTCGCTTGACAAACAAACCATTATGCATTCATTTGGAACGAACTAATCTGGAAACATAAATGAAATCAGAAATCTGAGAGTTTTTTACTTTTTATGGTAAGAAAAGAAAGTGGATGCATTAAATGGTTGGATTGCCTAATAAACAGAAGCAAGGCTGATGAACATTTTCTTTTTTAAGACTTGTCAAGGATTTCGAGTTTCTTTTGCTTAGACTTCATTTGGTAAGGGTGGATAATGTGAATTTTATAAAGCCTCCTTCACAAGTTTGTTTAGATTTCTTTACAAATTCATGTTCATTGCAGTATTATATTGATCATCTTCGCTATGCATTTTGTTAACAAGGATATAATGCAGGCTATGTCACACAAAAAGAATCATTCATGATTTGTTAATGTAGTGATTCGATATTTGAAGCTTCTAAGTAGATTTTATGCTAGTCATTAGGCACTCTTCTTCTCAGTAATTTGCTCAGAAATATGCTTCCGAGTTCTGTTTCTCTTACTAATAACCTGCCAAAGCATAATCTACTCAATCTTCTCATTTTCAGTTTGATCGACAAGGTATTTGACGCAGAACAAAGGAACTAGAAATGGATAACGCAAGCAAAAATCCAGAGTCAGAATCTTTGCCAACGGGTGTATTCGAGTTACCAGGGGAACCTGTTGTAATCATCAATGGAGTGCCAGACATCAGTCAGAGCAGCAACCCTCTTGTTCTTACAAATCCTGCTAGTGATGAACTGCAAAGAAAGTCAAGTGGTGATGCAGAGATAGATGGGGATTGCAATTTCGGAGAATGGGTGGAAGGAAGGGAGATTCGGAAGGAGTTTGGGGGCAAGTACTACATTGGCACAGTGAGACAGTTTAACAGCGAAACCGGGTGGTATAGAGTGGTGTATGCGGACGGGGACTTCGAAGATCTTGAGTGGCCTGAATTGAAACATCTTCTGCTCCCTTTGGATATTACACTTCCTTTGAAAACCCTGGCACTTAAAATCATCAAGAAGGGTCAAAAACAGATTCCCAAATCTGCAATACGTTCAAGTTCAAGTCAGCCTACCGCTGGTAAAGCTAAATGCTTAAAGAACAAGGTGGCTGCAAATGGAGGTAAATGAAGTGAAACTTGAGCATGAAAAATGACTCTTCGAATAGATAAACTGTCTGATGGTTTTTGGTTAGAGCCGTTATTAGACCGTTTGCACTATTTTTTGTTCGAGAAGAAATGCATTCACATTTTTTGTTCTCTCTTTCATCCTGTAGACTAATCAATTTCTTCCCATAACAAAAATGAGTCAGTATTTAAGCAGGGGGCAGATTGAGTAGGTTGTTATAGCCTTGTCCTGAATATGGGCGTATGAGCCACAAATCAAAATCACTCCAACATTCTACAAATTCTCAACACCATGGCCCCCAAAACTGCTACTTCTTTTATCAGGACTTTTTAAGTACCAATTTTAATCAAGATTTCAATTCAATTAAACGGTTTTCTGATGCAAGATACAGAAAATACAAAGAGACCAGAGAGAAAACTTCAGTTCATTCAGATGATCAGCATGCCTAACGAATCACTAAGCGTGAGTTCTGTAGGCAGTTTATAGAAGAGTCTACAAGTAACATAGATGTGGAAAAAATGTAAGAAGAAAAAATATAGTAATGATGCAAGTCATGGATAACATGCAAGGGCAGGGCATGAAACTTGATCATTAGATTAGAACAAAAAAAACAATTTAGCATAAGGAATGAGGACTATATGGAACAAATCACGCAAATCAATCAAAACAATAAATCACGTCTCGAATTATGACAATTAGAGAAATACGTCTCGAATTATCGTCCATGTCTATATATATAACAAAACTTACATGCATGTTAAAATCCTAAATCATTACAATATCTACGTATTGCCGAATTATCATCTATGTACATCAACTGGAAATTCAAGCTCTCTTCTTTATGGCCCGAGGAGCTATGGTTTTATTATAATAAGATAAAAGATTTTGTGGAGCGAATCTCAAAGCGTCTTAATGTTTTTGAATTTACATACAAGTAATTATATCATGATAGTCATGAAGCTGTTAATCCAAGTGTCTTTTCTGTTATATTCAATGGACATAAATAATGAATTACTGTTGATATGTCTGAGTTAGATAATCTGTCATCATTGTTGCAACTCGTGTTGTTACACAACGCATAAGCTGCATTGTGGAAAAATACAAGTTGCAACAACCATAATAGAAAATCTAACCAAGAGAAATCGACAATAATTTTTTATTTATGTTCACTGAACACAACAAAAAAAACACTGAAATTTGCAGCTACATGATTATCATGATATAATTCCTTATGTGAAAACTCTAAAACATTAAGACGACTTGGATTTCGTTCCACAAAACATTTTATTTTAATATAATTAAACCATAGCACATTAAGACCATAAAGAAGAGTGGTTGAATTTCCAGTGAATATCCATAGATTTCCATTCGGCAATCAATCATGTTGTGTCTTATAAAACAAAAAATGTGGATATTCAATCTAACATATCATCAAGATTCACATCAAAACGATCAAGAAAGGGTAAAATTACCTCAGTCAAGAATTCATATTCAGGCTTTCATTCTTCCAAAAAAGAAAAAAACGAAACAACTGATCATGTTGATTCTTGCATTTCATAAAGGAAGAAAAGTCGATAAACAATAGAGAGAGTAATTTTATTTGACTGTACGTATGTGGAATTCAAGAAAAGAGAGAGGTCTACCGAAATACCTAAGAACAATTTCAATTGACCGCTAATTAATTAAAAATCTTTCGATGATCTGTTGCCTTCACGGTGCATCTCCGAATACCGATGAAAGATCATTACTAATCTGTTCAAAATCATATAAACATAATTAGTTACGGTGACTATGATTATGAAAAAGATCTCAACTCTGTTCGATTTGGATATTGCAGAAGGTATTCGCAAGTGCATAATTTCAATTCTTTTGGTTTTATGGAAGTTCTTGATTATAAAAGAAAATTATTTCGTCCAAGAAAACTAGCCACTGTCTTGTTATTATGAAATAAAAGTTAAGATGGAAAGCACCAAATAAAAAAATAAAGGGAACATAATTTGTGAAGCAATAATAATTATATGTGTTTATGTAGACTTTTTAGTCATATTTTGCCATACAAGTGACATCCACCATTGGATTCCCTGTAATCTAATGGTTGAGATTTTAACCAAGACACTGCCATTGAATTACAAGAAAATCAAGGGTAAAAAATTATTTGTTTTACAACCCTAATGTGGCAATATAACAATTAGCCATGTCCGCATGAATATATGAGCGTATGAGCCACAAATCAAAATCACTCCAACATTCTACAAATTCTCACCATTCTTTTATGAGGACTTCTAAAGTACCATTTCCAATCAACTTTTCAATTCAATAAAACGGCTTTCTGATGCAAGAAACAGAGATACAAAGAGACCAGAGAGAAAACTGGAGAGAATCTTCAGTTCATTCAGATGATCAGCATGCCTAACAAATCACTAAGCATGAGTTATATAGGCAGTTTACAGAAGAGTCTAGACTCTAGAAGCAATGAACAGAAAGCTATACAGAAAATATAAGATAAATGTCGAGATTTCCGTTACATTTTGCGTATCAGAAAACTGATGCAACAAGAATTTAGTCTGCTAATCAATCGATGGAATAGCATATTTGCATAGCACACAAGTTGACAACAAAAAACACATTATGAATGGCTCCATTCCTATAGATGAATGATCAACAACCATCAACTCAATAATTTATTAGCAAAGCTATTGCGTTTTTCAATTCTTATACCCTGTGATTATTGAAAACACAGAGAAAATTAATTCTAGCGTCAAACAGCCTCAACAAAAATCGACAAATAGTTAAGCCAAATATGAGTAACAGTCAATGGACACCAGCAATGGGACAGGAAGAAGCCAGCAAAAGTGAAACAGGTATTACTGGAGTACTCTCATTGATACCAGGCCATTAAGACAAAAGCCATGGTTCTTTGTAATCACTGCATTCATTGCCTCAGTTGTTGAATGAAAACGGACAAGCACTGCTTTTTCAACAGGAGTTCTGCAAAAACATTTGAAGCAATTATCTTCTATTAGAATTAAACAGAAACAAATTGAAAAAAAATGTGACCCAAGCGCAACTTGTTCCATACGTACTTAAAAAACATATGAGTAGATGATGAATCATACTGACAGCCAGAGAGAAAGCGCTCAACATCTTCTCGCACAGCGTTCACTGGAATTCCTTGGAGAAAAACCTAGACATAGGCATTTAGCAATCAAACAATGTAAGATCATAGGAAGACAGATGTTTACTGTCAACATCTGAATGCACAGTACAACACTACATCTTGTCGTGAAGATTTAAGATCTTCAAAGTTGCCTATAGTACAATCTATTTTTCTCTGGGAAGAATCTTGGCATCTTTTCACGTCAGAAATAGCTTTCAATCAATTAGAAAAGATAATAAACCAATTTTTCTTAATGAAAACAATTAAACAGTTACTTCCATGTATATTTTACATAGGTGTTTCGAAAAGTAGCACATAGTGACAATATAATCTCCAAAAAGTTGGCATTCATCATAATGTTACAAACTACCAAGGCAGAAACAGTAATAGATCCTTAGCCTTGCAATTTAATTAAATTGAACAGAGTTTTCTCAATTTTCAAGATACGGATAAGAATATCAATTAAAACCCTGTATCTGTTCCGTTCCTGAAAAAATTGATATGGAGCAGAAAACAAGATACACTGATTATTTTGTAAAAATTAGTTCAAAACTGAGCCAACAGCCATCGTATAATTCTTAATCTTGACTGGATGCCAGTTGCCACAGTAAATTAGCAGACAAGTTAGTTAGTTTTTTGAAAAAAAAGCAGATAACATTAACGCACAAACAATTAACCATTGTTGACAGCTCATATTGGTTAGCTGGCTTAGATCAAGCCTAAGTTTGAACTAAAAGTCTACATAATTCTTCAATACAAAATGTAAAATAGCATCAAAACATCCAGACTGCTGAAATGAAAAAAAGAAAAATAAACAAGCTCAGGTAACAAAGTACTGGAGTCATACTGTTTTTCCATCATGAGTAATATTCGTCGGAGGAAGGCCATCCTGCCATCCAAGTAAAGAACACATTAAGACAGTTATCAAATACAACAAAGGTAAGAAAATACTGAAGTGAGACTACGTCGTACAGGTTTTTTATCATAAGGCACATAACTTTCCCAGGCAGAACGATCAGCCTGAAATCCAAACACAAAATCTTCATGAATGGAATTTTTCACACGCAAGATTAGAGCAAATGAGCAATTAACTAAAATTTTAAAATAAGCCATTCCCCAGCATTACCCTTTCCAATCTGTAAAGGCGGTCCTTTCTCCCAAGAGCTTTTAATGCGGCCTCATATGCTTGACCAGATGGAAACTGTATCATCCTGGTAGACAAACATTAAGTGTGAATACAACGTAAAATTACAGCAAAAAAGGAGTAAACCCATTTCATGCTGCTATCTGGTAATTTAAAAAGGAAAAACAGGGCTACTTTCCATGAAACTATTCAATACTGCCTCTCTATTCTTTTTCCTAAAACAGCAGGCAAAAACTAACAGCTATATACAGTAATATAAGAAAGGGGAAGAAACTGTACATTCCAAGAAGCATATAGGATCGATTGTAAATAGCTTTAACATCATCAGGAGACAAATTACAACCCTCAAACAAAGCGATAATATCACTCTTCAATGTATGCTTCGTGACACCATTTAACTTGGCATGCACCGCACCTGAAACAAATTCAAACCAGAATCAGGAGGATAAATATACAGTAGAACTATAGGGAGCGCAATAAATCTAAAAAACATGAATGAACAAAGCAAGGAAAATTGGAAAACCGTAAAACCCTAAAACCTAATTGATCAGTTAAAAAGAAAAATGAACAAGAGGAGAGCACCTGGGCCGGTATTTCGAAGAAACTGATCGAATGAAAAATCCTGAGGAGACGGTGGTTGCTCCACTCCGGTAGAAAAAAGCTTGGGAGATTGGCGAAAGGACAAGACATAGATCGGCTTAAAATGACCAAGAGCGAACTGTGATCTGATTGATTGCTTAAGAAGATTCATGATGGGAGGTTTTAGGAGTGGAAGGAAGGTATGATCCAGCCTTGCCGCCGGCTACCGCAACTGAGAGCAAGCGAATGAGCCTATTCGGGATCAGCAGCGAAGAGCATCTTTGCATTCAATAAGAATGTGGGCATAAACAGTGGGCTGGGCCTATATTAGCCCATCAATAATAATGGGCCGAAATCTTTATGTGATACATGCCTTTGGATTGGGGTTTAAATGGGATCAACCTTATATTGAAAATGTGTTCAAGCTCACTGGATGAGAGTCACAGGACATTTGACAGTTACTTGCAGATTCGAGTTACCCAAAAGTAATAATTAACCATCTCCCAATTCAGTTGCAAGGTACATATTTCAATTCTGTTTGATACGTAATCTGATTATCTATTAGCAATGTGCATTAATTTATTTCTGATTATTAATATCATATTCGGCTTAAAATTGGTTTTGACTTTTGACAAAAAAAATGTTTTGACTTGGTCCGGCTGTCTTCTTGAGAGTACAATAAAAATAAAATCTAAACTTGTTTGATCTTGTCTAATTGATGATGCAATGATTCTAGTGTTGCTGTTGCATCAGTTGCCAATGTGTTATAAGAACAGGGTAATGTTGTAAACCCATATGCTAAAATAGAGATTGCAATACGCGACCCCAATTCAAATTCAACAGCCTCAAATTTCAATACCTAAGTTCCAATTTTTTAGCCCTTTTAGAAACGGCTTTATATTTTTTCAAACGCCCCTTAACCCAACAAATTACGCACAAATTTTCTGTGTGATATTTCGTATTTGGAAAGCAATAATATTGTAACCCTTTTTGTAAGATAGAAAAAACAAGCTTAGGTGGAAATATAAGTTAAGAAATAGATTCTTTGGAGTTTTGGTAAAAAAATAAATAAGAAAGCAATGCATTCGTCAGATAGTGAGGGAGGGAATTAGAATGAAATTCCCTAAGATATGCCGTATAAAGTCGTACGTACTTTTGTGGGGTTGCAATTTCATATCAAACCCACCAACAAACTCAATTATTCTCTTCACTTTAGTTCTATTTGGGGAAGGCTTCTTCTCTTTCTTTCTGTCTGTGAAGTTTAATTTATATGTAAGAATTCCATACTTGATCAATTCATAGGATAGAATTTCTAAGGTATGGATATAGAGTGGGTGTTTGAGTTTCTCAGGGGTATGATCAAGCCGGTGGCCGCTCTTTCTGTTGTGTTGATGGCTGTCTTCCTCTCCTATTTCCAAAAACTGGGTCTGGAAGGGGAAATGATTTATTCCATTTTCCGATCATTTCTTCAGCTCTCCGTAATTGGATTCGTTTTGCAGTTCATTTTCTCTCAGAAGAGTTCCCTCTGGATCATTCTCGCTTACCTTTTCATGGTCTGTTTAGTTATTTATTCTTTCATGTATTTGATTCTGTAATTGATCTGACTAATTATGATGTAAGAGTACTGTGGCTGCTGTAGGTCTCAGTTGCTGGTTACACGGCAGGTAAAAGGGCTAAGCACGTTCCCAAAGGGAAATATATAGCCGGAGTTTGCATACTGGCCGGAACATCGGTCACTATGTTGCTGCTTGTACTTCTTAAAGTGTTTCCCTTTACACCCAGATACATCATCCCTGTCGCCGGAATGATGGTCGGAAATGCCATGACGGTCACCGGTGTTGCAATGAAACGACTGCGCGATGATATCAAAATCCAGCTGAACTTGGTATTAACTCGCTTCTTGGTTTTTGTTCACCAAATTATAGGATATATATATATATATATTCAAAGTGGCCCTTCAACTTAGCTTTAATTTTCTTCTATAAACAATTATTGCAAAGGGATATTTTACTTGTGATTCTGCAGGCAAATTTGCACCACCTGCAAATTTGCAAGGGAATCGAATTACCCTTGCAAACTAATCTGCAAGGGCTTTCCATTTTATTTTCATGCTTTATTGCTCAATTTGGATATTCAGATTCAACTAACTAAAATGACCTCTTGCATTTTATTATATTAATTGATAAAATTGGTAAATGAAATTAAATTTGGGACAGGTAGAGACAGCGCTGGCGCTAGGGGCAACACCGCGGCAGGCGACACTGCAGCAAGTAAAAAGGGCGCTGGTGATAGCGCTATCGCCAGTACTAGACAATGCAAAAACGGTGGGATTAATATCACTTCCAGGAGCAATGACAGGACTTATAATGGGCGGGGCATCACCATTAGAGGCTATTCAGCTCCAAATTATTGTCATGAATATGCTTATTGGAGCTTCCACTGTTAGCAGCATTGTCTCTACTTATCTTTGTTGGCCTTCCTTTTTCACCCCTGCCTTTCAGTTGCATTCTAAAGTCTTCACTTCTGATTAATCTCTTTCTTAACTACTGTTTCTGTTTCTGTCTATTTCTATAAATTTTACTACAATCTTTAATTAATTTAATATGCATTCAAGTTCTAACTCACTTCAGCTCTCTTCAAAACTAAATTAGTTTTAATTTTTTTGTTCAGTGTTAGTGTTTTATTTTGTACACCGAGCTGTATAATTTTGTTTGGCAGAATAAGTGTTCATCATTTTATTTGTTTGGTACGGTACGATCATTAATTTATTTTACTTTTTTTATTGTCACGTAGATCAAATTGATTTCAATGTATGAAAAATACAATTTGAAGCAAAATGGAATAATTAAATGCATCGTTATTTATTTGGATCGAATTTTATCTTCAACACTTGTTAAATTTTTTTAACAATCAGAAGCTTAATGTGTATCACTAGAATTGAGTAACTTATGAATATTCGAAATTGGAAGATAAGAGCTTAATAATCAATTAATTTGGAAGAAAAACAGAGGCTCGATGATTTTTTTATTCTTTGATGTATATTGGTTGGTGATATTTTAAGCTTCCAATTTCACAAAATACCAAAACAAAAGACAAATATACGGCAAGTGAGGGACACATTCACCGTTTTCTTAAACGTTTTGCATGAAAAAAATATTCAAGAAACAACAATTCTGCAAAACAGAAAACTCAAATTGCAATTTAATGAAAATTAATAACGAAAATGTCACAAATTTCTGCTAATTAGGATCATTTTGATAAGATATTCTACTCTTCAGCTAAGACGAATTATACAATTTCTACTAACAAGAAGAATTTTGGCTGGAATGGTAGATTAATTAAATAATAATAATAATAATAATTATAGGAAGGAGTTAAAGGCAAATTATGCAATACATGAAAGATGGAAATAGATCCTCATAAATCAGGAGGATCAATAATAGAATTAATAACTTTCTCACCAAATGGAGTCTGGGAATAAAAATTACCAGGTGGATTATAAGAGCAAACATATATGTATCCTCTATTGCCTACACATTCATTTTTCCCACATCCGATTTGTTTGGTGTTTTTCCAAATGACTTGAGTGTAATGTCCACATACGCGTCCATCTACGCATTCATTCGTTTTCGGGTCGTAATAAATACCCTCATCTGCCCACAACTTCACCACTTCACGTGGTGTCCAATGCCCTCTTAAGCTCCAGAACAAGTTCTCCCCGTACGGGCTATTAGGCGAATGAATCAAGGCGCAGTCCCCAGCCCTCTGGCTAGCCCATCGCCGAGCGTACCTTGCCAGGGTTCGGTTCCATGTCACTGGTGGTAGCCCCATGCTCAGCCTCGCTGTGTTGTGGGCTTTTGTGAACTGCCTAGCCATTTTCTTTCCATGATGGAACGTTGCTGATGTAGAAACGATCAGACTTAAAAGAGAAAATAAAAGGAATGTGTAGATTATTCGCGACATTGCTATTATTGAATTTGAATCTCCTTTTCTTCTACTCATGATGGATTAAAAATGATCTTTTGGCAGCTCTCAAATGTGAGAGCAAAAAATGGAACCATGGCCTAGCATGAATTTCTTGTGTTTATGTTGTTTTTGTGCCATTTTCTCCACCATTGGTTATTGTTGTTCTGTTCATGTGTTTTGTTTTTGGTTCTATTTTTTGCCTACTCTGCTTCTTCTTGCATTAAATCTTGGCTTACCGTTCAGTTTCTAGAAAAAATCCTGGGATATACCGTTCAATTTATTTTCCTTCTAATTTAAGTATTTAACCCGTTTCAAAAGTATAAAATAAGGTATTTAATCCATTTCAATTTTTCATCACTGATTCCTCACTCTTTTGGGCATGTTTGGCTGGGTTAGATCTAAGGCTTGATTGAGCATGATATTTTTTTTGTCCAAACTTAAATCGGTTGCAAAAAAGTGATTTAAGATTTTTTTTTTCTCAGTTTTTCCATCACGGAACTTTATTATGCTGATTACTTTTATTTAATTTAATCGGACAACAAGTAGTTTTTAGAAATTCAAATCTATCTCATAATATTTTCAAGCTTTTATGAGTTTGAAGTTTGAACCGGGCAAAAATGTATTAAAATATGTATTATCTAAACTCAACCCATGACCCAAAAAAAGTTTTGGACTAGCTACGTGTGTACTTGTTTGTTTCTTTTAAGATTTATAATATATTATTGAATTTTAATTAATTGTTTTATTGATACCTTTATTATATGACTAGATTGAAAAGGTAAAAAATATATATGATAGGTGAAAAATAGATTGCAATACCATTATTTGACTTTAGTGTGCTGTTGAATTAAATTTTATAATACTAATAACAATATTACAATATTACTTTATAAACAAAATTTATTAAAATACATAAATTATAGGAAAAAACAGTTCGACATAATGAAATTTCATATTTTCATGATGATGCAATATATTTATTATTAAAATTATTTTCCAAATATAATAAATAAATTCAATCACGCCTAGTTGACTTTTAAACAAGTACTACCACCGTGGGATGGTAACGGATCGAATCCGGGAATCCGTTTGAATATACTGGACCCAGATCCGTTGGATCCATAATTTTAGGATCCAAATCCAACGGATCTCACGGATCCGAGTTCAAAACGGATTCATGTAATTAATATCAAATTCTTAGTTTCAGCTTCCAGACTTGTACATTTCACCTTATTTTAAATAGTTTACATTCTCATTTAATTATGTCCATGCAATTGGATTTACGTGGATCTCAAATAATATTAATTATCCAATATTTTTGGGATAAATAATAATTAAAAATGTACAATTAATCTTTAATTAAGAATTCGGGTTTCATTGTAAAATCCGAACCCGGACCCGAATCAGTTTTCCTGGACCAGGATCCGACGGATCTATAAAATTAAGATCCACACCCTAAACAAGGATCCGAATCCACGGATCCGGACCGGGTTCAGGATCCGTTGCCATCCTTACCTCCGTCTATTAAATATTATCATTTTAGAGGGATTTTGATGTCTCTTTTTTATTGTAATTTTATATTTCTAATGTGTTTTTTAATTTTCCATTCTTACCCCTATTAATTTATTCAACTTTCAAGATTTTAATCTCCAATAACAAGATGAGAACATTATATGAATCAATATTTAAAATATTAATGAAGTCCTGAAAATAGAATAGAACATTTATGAAAGGGTAAATTAATAAATTAAATCATTCGATCTATTATTATGTTAAAAATTATAAATTAATTAAAATACAATATTTAATACACGAAGTATTAAAAGTTTTGAGATAAAAGCATACAAGTACAGAAAATTCATGAAATTGTAGAAATCTAGAAGCATCGTTGTCAAAAATGTTGAGTCGGACTTTCTGCTCGGATGCTTCCTTAGTTGCCACGTAATTACTGATGACGTGGAAACTTATTAGGTGTAGCGTGTGATAGCATTACCCGCGAAGCAGTCACCAAAACGCGCGCCATTAGCGAAACCAAGTCATCTGCTTCACCTTCAAATCCGAATCCAATTTGTGATTAGCAAAACCCAGTCCTCTGTTTGTTGCCGCCTCCTTCTGCTTCTTCCACTGGTATCTTCATCTCTTCAATCCTCGCGTTTTTTCTCTTCTTTTTTCTCTTATTTTGTAATTTGTACTGTTTGATTTGAAAATCAATCTTTTGTTGATTTGGCTCTTGATTTTACTGGATTTGGTATTTTTTTTATTAGTTGCTTTATGTAGGTCCTTTGTTTTGTTTTTTAATTTTCCTTCCTATTGAAATGGCTCTTGATTTTGCTTTCGTGATGATGAGTTTAATAGCTGCTTGGATTTAATTTCTGCGTAGACAATTAAATTGCTGGATTTAGTTTGAAGTCCCGCGTAATTTTATTGTTAATTTCTGGATTTTTCTCTTACCAATTAGAATAGAATCATATAAACTTACAATTCATTAGCTTACGCCTAAGCCATATATAACGCAGAAAAGACTCAAGTCTCTGGCTTATTTACTGTAAGTCTGTAGCGTGTAACAGATACCATTTTGACTGTGTATTCCGATTATTACTCTATTCAGAGTGTTGTGGGTTGTGGGGAAGAGTTTGTACTGACCTTCAAGTTCAAGTGGAAAAATGAAACAATGAGTTTGCACATCTATGAGCAATCAAATTGCATGACTTTGGATTCTTCTTTATGATTCAAATCCTGATTGTAAAAAATTGTGCAAACCTTATATTTAACTACTTTGGCCTTAGATGTTGTGTTGCTTGATGCATCTCTGTACATTTCTGCATAACAAACTCATCATTTTTCTTGCTTTTGCTATCATTCCATTTCCATCGTCAAATAGTTTGCTAACATTTAAAATATAGAACTCACATTGGAAGCTGATAAATGATGTGTTATTCTGAACCATAAATAACACACGCTGCTAAGAACCTAAATCATATAGAAGAAGCAACTGTTTACAAAATCGATCTGGTAACTGAATACTCCACCCTACCCTGTCCCTTCTCTGATCCACTTTTATCTTAAATTGATGATTGACCTATAAACCAACTGAGAATCAACTCAGACCAAGCCACCCTACTAAGAAGCTTTCATCTGAATTATTTCTTTTAGCAAAAATTTTGATTCAGTATCAAAATCAACCGAACCAGCAGCCCTCACTTTTGTTCTTTGCCACTTCTCATTAGTGTACTCTTTTTGTTGATCGCTCACCCTAAAAATATGAAGTTTTCAAGTGCCTTCTTTTAGTTTCTCAATGTAACTCCTTTTTCCAAAAAAAAAATGTCATTATGAAATAAAATTAAGAGTAGATATTCAAGCACAGCTAAGTTATGCATTTCATTCATTTGGTAATAACCTCTGATCTCAGTTTATCAACTTCATCTGTGTATCAACCAACTATTCTCTTTGCTGATTTAGTTTAAGATTTAGTAAGGTAAGCTTTGCTATTTGACTTTGTGTTCTTTCACCATTCACATTGTTGTTATATGCTTCCTTTATTGGTTATATCAAATATGTGGAATATCTTCAATAAGTCCTTTAATTGGATTGTTGTTTGTTCAGATTCTGAATTCTTGTCTTGACATCTGTATTTATTCTGTTAGTCTATGATGGTTTATGTTATTCACATGCTTATCTTGTGATTGGTAAACTGTGTATGAAATTATATTTGTTCAATCTATCTGAGAGGAAATATGAATTAATACTAATTACTGATGACGTGGGAAATTATTAGGGGATGTTCATCTGCTCATTAAGCATATGATAGCATACTCGCAAAGCAGACACCAAAACTCCTGTGCCATAAATTTCTTATCTCACTAGCTGACAGCTTATCAAAGAACGTTGTAATAAGCTATGTTGATTTGTTATCTGCTGTTTTACCTCGCTGTTTTTCCTGGTAAATTAATTACAGATTTCATCTATGTTTTATCAAAGATTCCATTTCAATTTGTATTGATTGTGTGATTTTGGCAGGGTTTCTATCATCAGCTGCTGTTACACTCTATTCAATTAAAATATATAATACACATGAATGGCTAAAGTCCTCAAAGCCAATCGTATATTTCTCTTGTAAAGGCGAGAACAGGACCTTTTTGCCCGATGTCAAGGAAGTTAATGTCACTTATACTTTCAATAGCGAAGAATCCTGGCAGGTATATGATTATATCTGTCTTTGTTTTACCTGAATGTTGGTTTTTTGAGTTGAAAATTTTTTGATTGTGATATTTTGAAATGTAGCCACTAACGCAACTCACAAGCATTAAGTGCAAGAGGTGTGGATTCTACGAGAAGGACACCTTCAAACCTGATGATGTGTATGATGAATGGGAACTTTGTCCCTCTGATTTTTACTATTCTAAAGGATTATATATGAGAAAGAAGAAGAATGAATTTGATGCTACTTTCTACTGTCCACAATGTGTACCTCTTGCGGCTGGTTAGTATACCATATGACTCATTGCTAATTCTACACTGATATGTTTATACCATGAATTTTGCCACATGTTCTCAATTCAAAATACCTGCCTTTTATTCTTTTGCTTTTTCTTGTGTACTGGATTACCCTTTGGCAGCAGGGGAAAGGGATGAATTTGGCCAGATTTTGTGTCAGAAATAGGTGATCATGTTAAAGTTTTCATCTTCGTATGATTCATGCATTATTTTATTTTATCAGTCTGTTGTTTGATGGTTTTGGCTAATCAATAGACCCTTCAAATTATCCCTTACATCTTTTCTGGCGACTAATGACTGGAGTTCTATTCGTATCAACAGCTGCCAACACTGCTGCAAGATCATCTACTAAAGGGAAGGGAATGCATGTTGCAGTTATAATAATGATATGTGTTCTGGCTTCAACAGTATTAGTCCTTGGAATCCTGGGAGTGCACAAGTACTGGCAAAAGAAGAAGAGGGAACAAGATCAAGCTCGATTCTTGAAGCTATTTGAAGAAGGGGATGACATAGAGGATGAATTGGATGCTGGAATATGATATTACATACTTATCATATATGTGTTTATCGTTTTAATTGCATTGCAAACACTATTTTTTACAACAAAGAATTAAAATTTTAGCAGAATCGGCACTTGTTTGAGTGATTAGTCCATATGTGCCAACAGATTTAGTTTAGGGTACTAGAATATGAACTGTTGTAAAACTAGGTTAAAGTTAAAAAGAGCAACACCAATAATTCTCCCCAACACCAAAAATGGTAGACATGCTAAATGAAAAGAAAACCCATTCTGTTTAATGTGTTGATTAGAGCCTCATAATCCCTATTAAGCAATTGTTGTTTTTGCATAATTCCTTTCACAAAGTCCGGTTTAATCCATAGCATATCACTGTTGTGAAAGGAGAAGTGACTTTCCATATTTCATAGCGGATAAGAATTGTTTGCTCGGGGTTAAGAGATGAATTTGCAGTTTGACAGACAGCCGATTTAGACCCAAGAACACAACATGCAGCATCGTCTAGTGTAAAGTTGTATTTGTTTTCATTCTCTGCTAGCCACAAAGAATAAACATAAAATGTTGTCAAAACTATTCTTTCGTACTCTGAAGTAAATGAAACCGAGTCAAACTACTCTACAAAATATAGCTGACCATGACCCATTCACATTCATCCATATAAATCCGTTGAGATTTGAGAAGCTGTGTTGAAGAAAGCAGAGGAAACTAAGAAGAGACGGAGCAATTGAAAGTATCCAACTCCATGGAATGAGGGCCATAGATTGATTTAATAGTATCTCTACATGAACTGCAAAGCAAGGCAAAGGAAGAATCTTTACAAAACAATCAGCCACAAAAATGTTAAGCAAGCAGGAGGGGAAAAGAGCGGACCTGCAAGCCTCCTTGTTGAAATGTTTGTTACTAATGCCATACAGCGAGTCAAACACAGCAGCCTCCACTCGACAAAAATACGGACGCTCTAACACACAACCAATAACTTAGGCCTATATTCGGAGGTGTTTTATTTTTAACTTTTAAATTAGATAAAAATTATCAGAAACACTTGTCTAACTAAGGTTAAAATAAAAGATATTTTCAAGTTAAAATTGAAAATGAGAAACACGATTAGAAAAACCCAAAACAGAAAAGATGAAAAGAAAAGCTCACCGGGGTAGATAGAGCACTTGCGGGTGGCCTTTTCGTAGTGAATGCACCAGCCATCAGGTCCAATCAAGCTTCTGTATAGCTATTAAGACCCAATAATTCCCAAAATTGAGTGATTAAGATGATGCAGATACTGTGATATGGAACTTAATAACAGAGATACCTCAACGTCGGAAGGATTGGTGAAGATTTCTTCGGGAGTGGCGAAGGAGGGACCTTTGTCGAGCTTGCAGCATGCGCCACAGCCTTCAACACAGCGCCACAGCTCCTCCTTCCTTTTGCCGCCGAAGCCTTTGCTCTTCTTCTCAAGCTTCAACGATTTCTTCTTCTCATCTTTGTGGCGGGCCCAGATGCCTCTGTTGAGGATGGGAACTCCCACGGAGTATGCCAATGATGCCATACTCATCATCATGTATTACGCACAACAGTTTATAGATCAAGAATAAAGATGGGAATCTTTTACACGAATGCTATCTCTCTAGCGTCTCATCCCACATCTATGCTCAATTACGAATTGAGACGGTCAATTTGAACCCCAAATTACCAAAAATGTACACCAAATTATCACTGTCGGTGAAAAATCAGGTTTACCCCTTTTTAAAAGTTTAGCAACAATGTATTGCCAATCTATTTTCGTCTTTTACTGAAA
>CATIWQ010453380.1:0-38316 GCA_949673415.1 Euphorbia schlechtendalii | reverse complement strand
CAGATCACGATTAACATGTGACAGATAGATGAAACTGCTATTAACAACTAGTTTGAAGGAAAAACAACTATATTGACTATTTAGACCAATGAGAGACCTATTAGAACTCTATATAAAGGTCTAGATTGAACCCATAACCACTACAACCTTCTACAAAGCTTATTAAAGTTCTGATTCTTTCATCTCTATTCTTTTACATTCCAAACCCTTTTCAAATATCTACTTCAAACAAACATGCGTTGTGTTAAGGAAGCCACCAATAGAAGAGAAATCCCAAACTATCAACAAGAATACTGTTGTCCTTTTCCCATTCGTTCATGTGAGGAGGGGAAAAGGTTCTAAGTTTTGAACAAATTGGAGATCACCGATATGATTTTTTTTATTTGGTTTTCTTAGAGACTTTAGGCCTCCATGAGCAAATGGGGATGTATATCTTTGATTTGGGTTTAAGCACATTTGTGGGGATGTGATTTCCACAAAATCATGATTGGATTTTGGAATGTCTAGTGACATTCGATTTTGAAGACAAGAAGAAGAGGGCGACTCAATTTTGCAACCAAGGTAGACATTATACCATCACAAGAGAGATGATGAGTACTTGGTTTGGGTTTGAAGTCAAAAATTCATCAAGCATGACAGAATCTTTTCAAGTAAATAGAGTTTGAGCGGATTTAATGAGTAAGAGTGTTTTCGATCCCAAAAATTCTTCAAATAAACTTATTAAGGATGAGTGTCTTCTTCTACTCCACAAATACCTTGCCACTTCGGTATTTTATCAAGTAGAGAACACCAAAGTCCAAAAGAGAGATTTGTTTTCTTACACAATAAATAAGTAAAAAGCGGAGTTCATGGATATAATTTGGGACATGATGAAGGAGAATTGAACGAGCATGAGGAACAAGATTGGGGTGGCCAAAATTATCACCGCCATTATATTGGGTGCGCGAAACAAACTCCCCTATGTTAAAAAACCAGGTGAGTACTTTCGATATATGGACAGGAATTACTTAAAGAATACCAAACTACTTCAAGAGAATGATGGTGTCTATTCTTTCTACTCCTACTCCAACCGCACCAAGAAACTAATCTCGACTCATGAAGATTCTTCCGTTGGCCCATCTAAACCAACTGCTAGACGTCATCCTGGCAAGGCTTCGATGATTGAAGCAGAAGATGAAGATGAAAAAGATGAAGCTCCGAAAGATTGGAAGGCGAGTATGCAGCAAAAATTGGACAATTGCCAAGCGAAACTTGGGGTAATGAAAATAATACATGAAGATTTTAAAGAAAAGTAATAAATCGATGCTTCAAAAATTACTATCTTTCTTTGGAAAACAAAATTGTCAATTTATTCCTAGTCCCCCGAATTCTCCTTCTTAGTAAAAACGGGTTTACTCTTTTCTTTTTTGAAATTTTTAGACTAGTTAGTTGTTTTTTTATGTTTTTCATTTTTAGTTAAATTTCTCACAATGGGGACATTGTGTTCTTTAGTGTTGGGGGGCATTTGTAAAATCCCAAAAATAAAAAAAATAATAAAATTAAAAAATTGAAGAATATGAAAATTTTCTTGATTTTGTGTTATTAATACATTATCCATACCTATGCTATACTAAATATGTTCCAAGGTTATTGTGAGTGTTAGGTATTACAAGTTTGATGTTAGTGCAAATTTCGAACAAAAATTTTGTTTCGAGTTTGAGCGCATGTTAAGAGCATGAGTGCTTTATAGCACAACATTTAGCATTTGGCAAGGATGAGTTATGAGTAATATTCAAAAGCAACATTCCAAGTAAGTTTCGATATATATTTCAAAGCAACATGAATTAGTATAAGTTGTATAGTTTTAGTTTAATGCTACCGATAAGTTTTAAGTGGAGTAATATCTAGTAGTGTTCTTACTATGAGTTTTATATGCTATTCTCGAATACGTCCTATAAGTATTGAGTGTGTTTAAAGTGTTGGGAAACTATAACCACAATACTTTGAAAGTGATCAATAAAGGATGAGGGTATTAAGAGAGAAAAAATCAAAAGAAAGAGAGGATAACCAATGAGTTATTCAAAAGGTGAGGAATGCTGCGGAGCAGAAACTGCAACCATTCAATGAGTGAAAAAAGAAAAAGTAGCATAGCACGAAAAATGGGTGCAAAGTACAAATCTGTACTTCAAAAACATATGCTTAATATAGAAAAAAAATTAGAGAAAGTGGTATGGAGTATAAAATGCAACCACTAAAAAAGGGAGAGTGGTATGGAGCATACAATGCAACCACTAAGAGTGTTTAGCATCCTAGGTTACCTAAAAATGCCTTGAGATCAAACTTTTCAAAGTGTGCTCCTTTTGTCCTTTATACTTTATACTATACTTGAGAGAAGGAAATTTTCGAGCAAGCATATAATGCTTATATGAAGACGCAATTCGGTTGGCCCTCCATTAAAAGCAAAGGTATGCAACTGAACTATATAAATTGCACATTACTAATTTGTGAGAAATTTCAAACTTTTACTTGAACTTTATGCAACGTGGGAATGTGATACTCACTACTATAGTCTTTCGCCAAATGAGGTACGAACTTGAATTACTATTTTATACACTTTTGTTGTGTTTACCTTGAGGACAAGATAAAAGTTAAGTGTGGGGGTGTGATATGTGTATAATTACACTTATTATCATGATATTTTTACTTATAAAACGATAAGGTTTAAAGTCATTTTATACTTCATATAAAAGATTTCACGTGGTATGTAGTTGTTTTCTATGCAAGTGCAGAAACTAGGTGAATCTTGGGAGTGAAATGATCAAAGATGGAATTCTATGTAAAAAGAATGAAAAAGGTGCAAAAAGATGCATGGAACACAAGAAATTAGCTTAGGATCGAAGTTGTCAAAGATCAGCAAAGTTGCAAAGAAAAATCATGAAGAAAAACACATATCACGATCATGAAACCCATTCGCAGTCGTGACTTGTCATTCTTCACAAGCAGAAAGTTGCCAACCAATATTCATGATCGTAATATGTATATCGTGCTCATGATTTGTGACGGTTTTTGGTCAACTCTTCTCAACTTCCAACCGCCGGATAAGAATGATCAACCTCCATCAACTGTCAGACGAAAAGAATCCTCTTGGATGCAATCCAATCATGTAAAGGTGCCTTTCCATTAAAGATGAAGCTGAAACTTTGCATCCAATCACATTGAAGTGATGCAACCCTTCACCAATGGACACGACTCTTCGTTTGGATAGACACAACCCTTCACACTCTATAAATAGAGTCCCAAACCAACCAACTTCGTGGATATGCATGGTAGTGTCTATATTTGCAACGTGTATACATAGATAGAGAGTGAAAAATGTATATATTTTGCTACGTTCAAAGTGTTAGTGAGAAAAATGTATAAGTGATTCGATTCTTATTTCGATCACTAGATTTCTCTACAAATTCAAGCGAATGTTGTACGAGTGTAATTGCAAAGCACTTATCAATAAAAGTTTCTGTTCTTCAACATTCATTTGTTCGATATTCACAAAGAATAGCATCCTAGCGGAGATTCTGTATGAGTCGACACTAAATTCAAAGTAAACGTAGGATTTGCAGGAATTGACGACTCCCATTAAAGAGTGGATACGGTTTGATCAACTTTAGCTTTCACTTGCATACCTTACAACTTTACTTTGTTTTCTACTTATACTTTCTATTTCGAAATTTATGATATGTCTATGTATCATAAAAAGTATTTCGTCTTGTGTCATTTATATTAATGAAGTTATATGCTTTCGAGTTAACTTTAAGAGTGATTTTGGGGTCAACAAGATTATGTATAATCACTAGATCTATGATTGTAACCCTGTTTAGTGAGCTAACATTTTTGGAGTGGTAACTTGCAAAATATGGCTATGTGAGAGCAACCCGTACTAAGCATAGTATTATTGTTATCCAGGTTTTTGTAAGTATCATAATTCGTTTACCCTAGATTTAGAAAAGTCATTTCATGTGTTTCTCTACGGTGAATTATTGAATATTTGGGCGTCTAGAACCATGTTTGTTAAAGTTATCTAGTGTATGAAATATTCTTGATGATTTTGCATGTTTTTCTCTACTATAATTATTCTTAGGGAATATTTATATAGTTTACATCTTCTCTAATCTGTTCATACATCTGTCTATTCATCAGTCTATCATCCAAACCCTACAATATATCTTAATTCTTTTGTTCCGTAACTCTAGTTGGTCCTTAGAATCGAATTCCTTCCCTATAGGATCGATATCTTTTAAAACTACATCGCAACTATATACTTGCATTTATCATCATTTTTCTATTTGATAAGTGGTACTGACAACACCTGTTCATATTTAGAACTTTTATATTATCAGTAGAAAAGTGGGGAACAAGTTTTTGGCACCGTTGCCAGGGATAAGCCTTTCAGAACGAGTATAGCAAAATCTTGTGAACACGGCCTTTCCTTTGGTGCGGTGCTCCCTTAGAATAATTGGACAGTACTCCATTAGCACTAGCCTCCAAAATATGACAACCTCTATGATTGATCCACACGGATCCCGACCGACCAAAACCTCCCATAGAGGAAGAACTTGTTGGTAAATGACAAATGCTAGACTACTCGATGACCAACCCGAAAATATACTGCTCTTTCCAAAATATGGATAAACCTTCAAAGCATTCTTGTGAAAGTAGAGAAATTCATGGAGGATCTCGCTAAAGGCTCACGAGAAAGATGTCAAAATTCAAAATGAAAGGCGGAGCTGAAGTAAGGTATAAGGTGAAGGAACCGTATTTATAGGGAAAAGGGGAGTCGAGTACTCCCTTTTTTTTAACAATGTTGGGGTGGGGAAAATCCCCATCCCACACACAAGTCACACGCACGAAGCCCTAGGCTTCGTGGATTGACCTGCACACATAGCCCACTAGCGCGGGTTGTGCGTTGCCACACAAGGCAAGCCCTAATGGGCTGGACTTGTCCCGCAAGTTAGGCTTATGGGCTGTGTCAATGGGCTTGCAAAATACTAGCGTGTGCTAGCTAGCTAGTGCATGCCGGCGGCTCACGAGCACTTCTTCTGTGCTCAAGAGGTTGCCATGTAGGCCCCACCCCGCATGGGGCCCACTCGCAAAGTGAAAATTTCCCTTTTGCTCCACACAATTTTATTCCTTGTTTCAAAATTCCTTTAGTTATTATTTAGCCAACCGATTATTAATTCATCCAACTAGTTTGACTTTCTTTATATTCTCAGCATAGACCTGGTCTATAAGTCCTTTACTTAGTCTAGTAAAGATCCAAAGTGTGTGACATCATATGATCCCGATGTATAGAGCAGCTAGAGGTTAACCTAAACTTGGCTTCCATCCGGGAACCTTTAGGCTCGGTGTTCCAAACCGATATGAAACCCGATAACCCTAAACGATCAAATGGGCTTTCTAGCAAAGGCGTATAAACTCAAATACTTGGAACGTCATGTGCTTGTGACTTGATCCGGTTCTGCAATAGTCACCAATATAATATACTTCTTCCATCAGGTTAAGTACCATGTAGTTTATTGAGCTCGGATTAAGTGTTAGCTCATGTAATAGCCGTAGGTTTCCTAGAGTTAGACTTGTTCACGAAGAACACCACTTGCTATAATGTATCAAGATTGACTAGAAACCCGTTCTATCAATCTTATACTCTGATCAGTGGTTTATGAGTGTGTCACTTCAAAAAGAGGCCTTAATTTACAATTCCCATTATATCAATTTATCAAGAGCGATGGATCCCATCTTAACTACTCGACTTACCAACAGGTGATCAACACTATACCAGTAAATACTCGTATCATCCTTATCACCAGGGTATGAATAAGTATGACCTAAAGTATAGCAACTCCCACACTATCTCAAGTTTGAGGATACTTGTACTACTACTGCAATAAGACATGACACCAACACACGGATATAGTTATTTTTGAGTGTCTATCTTATAGCAGTCTCCAATGTATTACCCGAATACATTCATGTGTTAACTCAAGGTACCACCTTTAGCTTGTGAGATCGATTGCTTGGATCTAATCTAAGGAGTAAGCCTATAAATGCTAGTCTATCCGCTTCATTGATGTCCAGTCTCAATGGAAATATGACTAGCGATATTTTGACTATTCATAGTAACATGAGTGTCAGTTCTCACACCACATAGCTCCCCACTATGTCCTCACACTTTTCATGCTATGAAGTAGTCATGGACTTTGTCTTATCAATGAACATATATGATAGTATATATATGATACTTGCGGGATACATAATTTAATAAACATTGATAAACAACAAAGATACCTTTATTATTGATAACAATAATCTGAAACTGTTTGTACATTATAACTAATAAAGATATATTGCCCTAATTGCCTCTAAGGCATACATCATGCCTAACAATCTCCCACTTGTACTAGAGCAAATTACCCATGTTCTTCATGTCATACTCGTTAACATATCGGTCATGCTTAACCTAAGTCAATATCTTTGTTAGCCCATGCACTATATTCTGATCTGTAGGGATGTATTCTAAGCTTATATCCTTTCTAAATATTATCTCCAAAATGAGATGGTATTTTCTGAGTACGTGTCTATTTCTTTGATGAAATCATGGTTCCTTTGCCTGAACAATAGCCCCATTGTTATCGTAATAGACCACTATTGGATTTACAATGTTGGACACCACACCTAGATCACCGATAAATCCCTTAACCCAGATAGTTTGCTTAGCTACTTCAGAAGCAGCCATATGCTCAGAATCAGTGGTTAAATCAGTAGTCGTGTCCTGTTTAAAACTTTTCCAAACAATTGCCCCTCCATTTAACATAAACACATAACTTGACTAGTACTTGTAATCATCCCTATCAGACTGAAAACTCACATTTGTTTATCCCTTCATGGATAGATCACCTTCTCAATAAACCAAAAACACATCCTTAGTCCTTCTCAAGTACTTGAGGATAGTTTTAACAGCCATCCAATGCTTCTCACTTAGATCAGATTGTAATCTGCTCGTGATGCTCAACACATGTGAGACGTCAGGTCGAGTGCATACCATAGCATACATGATGGATCCTATCACTGAAGATTAGGGTATTCCATTCATGTGTAGTCTTTCCTCTTACGTTATCGGACACTCAAATTTAGAAAGGTTAATCTCGCGCGATATTGAAAGATAACCCTTCATTGATTGCTCATGGTTAAATCTAGCCAAAACCTTATTTATGTATGTACTTTAAGAAAGACCTAGTAGCCTTTAGATCTATCACGGTAGATCTTTATACCTAGTATAAAAGCTGCTTCTCCAAGGTTTTCTATGGAGAACTTCTTTGACAACCATGACTTTACTGTCTGAAGAAAAGGAACATCATTTCCTATTAGTAATATGTCATCGACATATAATACAAGGAAAATGATTGCACTCCCACTAGCCTTCTTATATACATAGGGCTCATTAGCGTTTGATACAAAACCAATTTCTTGGATTTTCTCATCAAACCTAATATTTCAACTCCATGATGCTTGCTTAAGTCCATAAATGGACCTTTGTAACTTGCATACCATCGAGCCATCCTAGGATGTAAAACCTTCATGTTTTTATCATATATACATCCCGATCAAGGTTCCCTTTAAGGAACACTGTTTTCACATCCATCTGCTAGATCTCATAATCATTATGAGTAACGATGTTAAGGAGTATTATGATAGACTTTAACATGGCTACTGGTGAAAATGTTTTATCAAAGTCAATGCCTTCCTTTTAGTTGTAACCTTTTGCAGATAACCTTGCTTCTTAGGTAACCACATTATTGTCATATCAATTTTCTTCTTGAAAACTCACTTGCATCCTATGGGTTTAATCTCACTTAGAGCATCAATCAAGTTTAAACTTGATTTTTGTAAATGGAGTCTATCTCTGACTTCATGGTTGTAAACCATTTATCAAACTCTAAGCGTTCAATTATCTCCTTGTAAGTCTTTAGCTCATCATCTTCCATAAGGAAGATATGCTTATCATCAGTGATGAAATAACCGTATCACTTGGGAGTGATTGGAGCCTGACCTGACCTATGTAATATCGGTGTTATAATAGGTTGTTCCATGCTTACACTTTCTTGTGTAATAAGTGTAGGAATAATTAGTTGATTGTCTGTTTGATCCATTTGAACACCTAGCTCAAGATTGCTCCCACTAGCTTTCACAAGTATATGTTCCTTCTCGAGGAACTGAGCATTCCTAGAAATAAGTACCTTTTGTTCCTTGGGATCATAAAAGGTATAACCCATAGTATCCTTAGGGTAACCTGTAAATAGACACCTGTCAGACTTATCATCCAACTTATCTGAACTTGTCCTCTTTACATAAGTAGGACATCCCCAACCTCTCAAGTGAGAAAGAGCTGGTTTCTTACCATACCACATTTCTTATGGTGTTTGATTAACTGATTTTGAGGGCACCCTATTTAGAATATAAACTACGCTCTCAAGTGCATAACCCCAAAAAGATCTACTGAGTTCTTCTTGGCTCATCATGGACCGAACCATATCGAGTAGGGTTCGATTCCTCCTTTCTAACACTCCATTGTGTTGGGGCATATAAGGAGGTGACCATTTGATGCGAATAATGGAACACCGATTATTAGGCATAGAAATGATAAAGACTTGGAATTGAAGTTGGAAGATACTTTTCAAATTACATTTACAAAGTCTAAATCAAAGAATGTTCAAGAAGTTGTAAATGAGCAAATCAAAGAATTCAAATAAAGTTTCAGCAACTTCTAGTAAGACCAACTTAAGAAGAGGTGAAGAATTTCAATTTTTGATTCAAGTATTGAAGAGGAGTTCAAGACTTGGTCAAATTTGAGTTAGCTTAAGTGAGCTTTAGACATGCATGTGTAAGTCACATGTTAACCCATTAAGATCTTGATTAATTCTTAGTGGATCAATAACATGATAGAAGAAAATAAATGGGCTGCCTACATGTTATTTAGTTAATTAGAATTACTTTTATTATTTTCTTATTTAGGATTTTTTAGTTTCCTAGTTAGTTTATATTTCAAATTAGAGTAGGAATATTTTCTTATGCTTTAAGGAATGCAATCCTAAAGCTATTAGGACTTTAGTATTTTAGTTTTAGGCAAATTCAACAATTAATTTCGTGCACTAGGATAGTAATATTATATATAGACATCTTTTTATGTGTTTTGACATAGTTTTTTATGATTAATAAAATTTCAGATTTCCCTTGTGGAATTTCATATTCTTCTTTAAGTTCGAGTGATTGAGATCTTGTTCTTGAAGTCTTATTTTGATTATGATCAATTATTATGGCTAGAGAATTGTGAATCAACCCCATAACATGTTATTTCATCCAATTTGAAAGGTTGTGTTAACTATACATTAGCTTGATTATTCATTTTATTTGCTAGGATTGGTTGTGCTATTGCTACTTTTTATTTCATACTCTGATTTTAAATTTGTTTTTATATTTTATTTGTGTTTCTTAAACCTCAATTCATGGTCAGGATATTCATTAAGTTCGGATTGCACTTCACGTAACCGGATTCACATTGATTGGTCATCAGAGCACAGTTTGAATTGCGATTTTAATTCGGTCCAGGTTTATTCTTTTCACCATAACTTTTTCTCTACTAATCAGATTTTAGTGTTTCAAAAACCATTGGATTCTTAAGAGAAATATTTAAAACTTTTTATAATACTTTGCATCAAAATTCATTTTAAAACATGGTCTAAAACAAATTCAAAATTTGGGAGTTTTGTTAAAGTTTTTCTTTTTTTGTTTATTGAGTTCTTCATTTTTGTTTGTACTTCTAGATTATTTAGGATATTTGACGTTGTTTTTTTTCTTTTCTCGTTATTTTTTTATCTATATGTTCTTAGTTTCCGCTATCCGTTTTTCATTTACCCTTTTGCCTTCGTTTATTCGCTATTTTTAGCCTGATATATTAAGATCAATCAACATAATATAAAAGAGCATGGAGCACTTGTGAGTATTCTACTTTGGTTCTTTTCTTACTTTAAACAATAAGTCTTTCAAGTTCGATCTATTTTAGCAATGTCCTATAAGGATAAAGACACCTCATATGAGATGGATCCAAAAGCGCTATGGAAATTTGTTGTAGGAATGAATAAGTTAAATCAACAATTGTTTAAGATTAAACATGAGCTGAAACAAGTAGAATTTAAAGGCACACGTAAAAAGTGCAAGCATGAAAATTACATCGAGGATGAGTGCGAGAAAGAGCAATCTAATCCACATTTGAGAAGGAATTTTAGGGAATGTCCACATCAAGATGGTAATTTTAATGTCACTAAACTACAAATTCCTCAATTTCAAGGTATGAGAGAAACAAATTTAGATAATATCTTTCATGCTCGTTGTCGTGTGAGATAAAGTAGGTAGTATGATTGTGGATGTTGGAAGTCCTTGTAATATTGCTAGTATTAACATGGTTGAGAAATTGAGTCTGCCCTCAATTAGACATCTAATGCTTTATAGACTTCAACTTAATGATAGTGATGAGGTGAAAGTGACTCGACAAACCTTGGTCGATTTTTCAATTGTTAAGTTTCATGACTAGGTTTTATGTGATGTGGTATCGATGCAAGCATGTCATTTACTTTTAGGTCGTTCATGGTGTTCTGATCGTAGTGCCAAGCATGATGGCAAGTTGAATAAAATCACCCTTGTTAAGGAAGGAAAACTTTACACCTTGTTACCTTTGACATCAAATCAAGTTTACCAAGATCAGCTTCATATTCAAAATTCAATATATAATGAAGGGATTTTGGATAGGGTGAGAGATAAGGATAATGGGGGGAGCGAAAGAGTTGTGAGGAGAGAAGAAGGTAAGGGGGTTGTAAAAGCCAATACTTTTATACTAATACGAGAGATTCAAAGCTTGCTAAAATCACTAATTTGAAGATGTTTTCATTTAATTGTAATGGTTTTAGCTTTGTTGTAACAAAATTTGACAATTCTCCTCCTAGTGTGGTTCTCTTTGTTGTAGAAATTTGATAATCATTTTCTAAAAGAGATTCCATATGAGCTATGTCCTATTCGAGTGTTAAAAAATCTGATTCATTTTGTGCATGGACCATCTATACCTAGTAATCCAGCTTATATGAGTAATTTGGAAGAGATGAACACACTCCAAAGAATGTTGAAGATTTCCGTGACGTTGAGCATGATTTGAGGACGAATCATTTTCAAAGAGAGAGGGAATGGCATGAATAATAAAACATCAATTATTAAGCATAGAAATGATAAAGTCTTGGAATTGAAGTGTGAAGATTCTTTTCTAATTACATTTATAAAGTCTAAATCAAAGAGTGTTCAAGAAGTTGTAAATGAGCAAATCAAAGAAATTTTGATTATTCCGAGTTCAAATCAAGTTTCAGCAACTTCTAGTAAGACCAACTTAAGAAGAGATGTAGAATTTCAATTTTTGATTCAATTATTGAAGATGAGTTCAAGACTTGGTTTAATTGGAGTTAACTTTAGTGAGCTTTGGACAAGCATGTGTAAGTCACATGTTAACTCATTGTGATCTTGGTTAATTCTTATTGGATCAATAACATGATGGAAGAAAATAAATGAGCTGCCTACATGTTATTTAGTTAATTAGAATTGCTTTTATTATTTTCTTATTTAAGATTTTTAGTTTCAAGTTAGTTTATATTTCAAATTAGAGTAAGATCTTTTTCTTATGCTTTAAGGAATTCAATCCTACAGCTATTAGGAATTTAGTATTTTATTTTTAAGCAAATTTAAGTGCACTAGGATAGTAATATTATATATAGACATCTTTTTATGTGTTTTAACATAATTTTTTATGATTAGTAAAATTTCAGATTTCCTTTGTGGAATTTTAGCTTCTTCTTTAAGTTAGAGTGATTGTGATCTGTTCTTGAATTCATGTTTCTTATACCTCAATTCATAGTCGGGACATTCATTGAGTTCTGATCGCTTCGCGTAACCGAGTTCACATCACCATTGAGATAAAATACCATTATCCCTTAGATAATCCTAAAACTCTTGGCTTAAGTATTCACCACCTCGATCAGATTAAAGGGTCTTGATACATTTTCCAAGCTGTTTCTCTACTTCGATTCTAAACTCTTTGAATTTCTTAAAACTTTCAGACTTGTGCCTCTTAGGTACAAATAACCATATCATGAGTAATCATCGATAAAAGTTATGAAGTAGACAAAACCTTCATGTGTAACACTCATTAGACCACATACATCAAAATGTAATATTTTCAAAGTACTTGTAGCACACTGACCCTTTCCTTTGAAAGGTTTCTTAGTCATCTTACCCTTTAAACAAGGTTCTCACGTCCCATATGATTCCCATTCCATTGGGCCTAAGTCACCACATTTATGTAACTTAGTTGAACGAGTCTCATTTATATGGCCTAGACAACAATGCCATAAGTATGAAGATTTCTCATTATCTAACTTCTATTTCTTAACTATGTTCATATTTAAAATTTCAATTTTAGTATCTAGAACATAAATGCCATCCACACATATTCCACAAGCATAAAGAAAATTATTGCGTCGAAATTTGACAATTATTATAAGAAATTGAATCTCAAATCCATCTGTTTCTAAATGCATAGCAAAAATAATATTCTTAGTGATAGCAGGAATATAATAGCAATTGTTCAAAACTAAAACAAGATCACTAGGCTAACAAAGGCTATATGTCCCTAAAAGTGTTGCATCAACCCGTTCTCCATTTCCAACTCTTAGGTCCATTTCCCTCTTTGCAAGTCCCCTACTATTTCGCATCTCCTGCACAGAAGTACAAATATGAGTACCACAACCAGTATCCAATACCCATGTAGACTCACAAGGAACTATAGAGAAATTCTCTAGTATGAACATAACTCTAGAAATTCGAGCCACAACCCTCATCAATATCCGATGAGCTTATTCCAAGAGAAATACTTTCCCTCTTTAACTCCATTTGCTTCATGAGATTTCTCTTGACTTTTAAACCTTAACATTCACTTGCTCATTGAGTTTATTTCTAAACTAAATTTCATAAATATCAAGCAAGTCCATAAGTTGGGTTAAGGTATAGTTGGGAGAACACTCCTTAAGAATCTTCTTGAAAGAATCATATTTATTTGGGTTATCCCCCTCAATACCATTTCCTCATAGACTGCTCACTATACTCAACACCCAACTCCCTTAATTTCTTCGAGTTGTCACATATGTATATATCCAACTCTACTGCTGAGGTGTCTCCCTGCAACTTATCGTGGAATAATCTATCTTCTAGAATTTCCACCAAATTGAGATGATGAATCATGGTCGCGAGATCCAACCCTTTATACACACATGTATACTTTGAGAGCATGTTGTCTAACATAAGCTTTGCAACAAACTCACAATTTCCCTTATACCTCTCGTAATTATTCATCTCATATGCAAAAGCATTCTTACCGAGATGTTTGGGACCCAGATCATCATAAAAATAATCTAGGTTGTAGTTCTTGAGAACTCCTTTAACAAAGCTAAACCACTCATTGAAGTTGTAAAAATCATACTTTATGTTGCTAAGAGGACCGATATCAATACGAGTGTTTTCATTAGTGATTATATTCAACCTAGATATAAGATAGAAATTGTTCAGTTATTAGTATATGTATATGCTTTTAATATAAGGTTTTAATTAAACACATATTTCCTACTATTTTATCGACATTCAATTAGCCCCTTCTATTGAATTCGGGAAATCTGGTCCAACCAATTTTCCTTAGTAGGTAGCATCTATAACTCATTCATTGTGACACCTATAGCAGGTAAAGCCAAAACAAACAACCACGGTTGGAATCCATCCATTTGCATTCCATGCAATTGGTAATCCATTTGAGTTCTTTCTCGAGACATGAGTACCTAATTGTACGACTCCTCAAATATGTCTTCAATCTGGTATTAGCTCCACTGACATGGATAACTAACCCATTTTGATTAAGGCATTAACCCCATTTATTCTCATGACCAAACACATGTTAAAGGAAAGCATGTTGTACATGTCCTTACATCCGTTAATAAGGTTCGTATCACGACTTATGATAGGAAGATAATTTACTACCTTAATATTATTGTAGGAATTTTGTTGGTGTAGTTGGTCTCGCCCTAGTTTAGGTCTTATACGATAATTATGATTATGATAATAATAATTCCGGGCTATTTGGAATTATTAATTTAAGGGAACATGCTCAAGACTGGTACATCATAATCATTCCATTATGCCAAGACTTCACATAGCATGCAAAACAAACAAAGTCCATGTTTAAGTTCTTGCACATATGTCTATAAGTTTTAATTTAAGAACTTAAACCATGGTTGTAAAACCATATGCAGAATCCAATTCCCATAATAGAAATTAACTAAGTCATAAAAGTCCCTTGGGTATGCTTGAACCTAATACCGATGGAGATTTCCAAGTAGGAGAGGCCCCCTTAAAGTAAATGAGCAGCCAAGTTCAATCCTTGCTAAAATAACCACAGGTCACTTCAATTCATTGTACCATAGACAATTATGATTTAAAGATTTCATTCTTTTAATTGAGTGAAGTACTGGATAAACCTCAATATAAAACATTTACACGTGTGGTAAGATATTGTTAATTTATATGATAATCACTTACACTAAGTTTGAGTAAAACCTTAATCTAGTTATCACATCATTTTCTCTAACAAGAATTAAAACCTAAGTAGTACATAGCATAATTTAATAAATTCATATAAAATATCATTTCAACATATTATCATCAATCATGCATAGCATAAGCAAGGATCTGATACCACTGATGGTTAATTAAGATAGTAATTGAACATGTGAACTTGCACGGTGGAATTTCAAAACTTAAAATTAACCCTAAAGGAACTCCTAATCATGCTATAATTGATATAATCTAAGTTGAAATGTTCCATAGATGCTCATAGGTTTATAAAACTTAATAAAAGAATCCTAGCATATAAGTTAAGAGCATTACCAATTGATGGATGCCTTTCTGATAAGTGTATAATTACACTTATTATCATGACATTTTCAATTATAAAATGATTTGGTTTTGTTTCATTTTATACTTCATATAAAAGATTTCATGTGGTATGTAGTTATTTTTTAAGCAAATGCAGAAAAACTAGGTGAATCTTGGGAGTAAAATGATCAAAAGTGGAATTCTATGTAAAGAGTGAAAAAGGTGCAAAAAGATGTGTGGAACACAAGGATTTGACTTAGGATTGAAGTTGTCAAAGATTGAAAAAGTTGCGAAGAAGAAACATGAAGAAAAAGCATGGTTCACGATAGTGACACCCATTCGTGATCGCGACTTGTTACTCTTCATAAGCAGATTGTTACAAATCATTATTCACGATCACGACATGTGATTCATGGTCACGACTTGTGACAGTTATTGGTTATCCCTATTCAACTACCAACCCCCAGATAATAACGATCAACCGCCATCAACTGCCAATCAAAAAGATACCTTTTGGAGGTTAACCAATCATGAAAAGGTGCCTTTCCATTGTGGATTAAGATGAATCTTTGCATCCAATCATATTGAAGTGATGCAACCCTTCGCCAATGGACACGAAACTTCGTTTGGATAGACACAACCCTTCGCACTCTATAAATAGGGTTCAAATCACACCAATTTCGTGGAGAGATTAGAGGTGGAATGAATGGTAGTATGCGTGATACATATTAGATAGTGAAAATTGAATAGATTTCAATACGTTCAAAGTCTTAGTGAGAAAAATGTATAAGTGATTCGATTCCTATTTCGATCACTATATTTCTACACAAATTCGAGTGTTTATTATAGGAGTGTAATTGCAAAGCACTTATCAATAAAAGTTTTCATTCTTCAACATTCTTTTATTCGAAATTCACAAAGAATAGCATCTTAGTGAAGGTTTTGTATGAGTTGAAACAAAATTCAAAGTAGATGCAGGAATTGCGGGAATTGACGACTCCCATTAAAGAGTGGATACGGTTTGATCAACTTTAGCTTTCACTTGCATACCTTAAAACTTTACTTTATTTTCTTCTTATACTTTCTATTTCAAATTTATGATATGTCTATGTGTCATAACGAGTATTTTGTCTTGCGTCATTTATATTAATCAAGTTATATGCTTTCGAGTTAACTTTAAGAGTGATTTTGAGGTTAACAAGATTGTGTATAGTCACTAGATCTGTGATTATAACGCTGTTTAGTGAGCCAACATTTTTGGAATGGTAACTTGCTAAATATGGCTATGAGAGAGTGACCTGTACTAAGCATAGTATTATAGTTTTTCAGGTTCTTATAAGTTTCATAATTCGTTTACCCTAGATTTAGAAAAGTCATCTCATGTGTTGCTTTATGGTGAATTATTGCATATTAGGGTGTCTAGAACCGTATTTGTTGAAATTATATAGTGTACGAAATATTCTTGATGATTTTGCATGTTTTTCTCTACTAAACTTGTTCTTAGGATACATCTATAAATTTTACATTTTCTCTAGTCTGTTCATACATCTATCTATTCATCCATCTATCATCCAAACCCTCCAATCAAATTATCTACTTTCATTTTCTCCGTAACTCTAGTTGGTCTTTAGAACTGAATCCATCCCTGCGGGATCAATATCGTTTAAAACTACATCGAAACTGTATACTTGCAGTGGTTACCATTTTTCTATATGATAAGCGGTATTGACTATACCTATTCGTATTTTAAACTTTTATCTTATCAGTAAAAAGGTGGGGAATAAGGTTTTTGGCACCATTATCGAATATAAGCCTATCGGAATGAGTATAGTCAAATCCTTGGGATCACTTTCCTTCGGTGCATCACTCCTTTAGAACAATTGGATAGTACTCAGTTAGTACTAGCCTCCAAAATAGGACAACCTCTATGAATGATCCATGCGGATCCCAATCGACCAAAACCTCCTGTAGATGAAGAACTTGTTAGTAAACAACAACTGCTAGACCACTCAAAGACCAACCCGAAAATATAACTTAGAAGCCTATTTCCAAAATTTGAATAAGCCTGCAAAATAATTCTTGCAAAAGCGAAGAAACTCATTTAGGATCTCTCAAAAGGCTCGCGAAGAAAGATGTCAAAACTCAGAAGGAAAGGTTGAGCTGAAGTAAGGAATAAGGAGGAACCCTATTATAGGAAGAAGTGTTCCCCATCCCACACTCGGGTCACATGCACGGGGCTCTAGGCTCTGCAGGTTGACCCATGCACATAGTGTGCTTGCGAGGGATGTGTGATATTGTACAAGGCAAGCCCTAATGGGGTGGGCCTGCGCTGCAGGCCCTCGCAAATGGTGCTGAGCTCATGTGTGCTTGAAGCCTACTAGGATGTGCTAGCCTAGCTAGCGTATGCTGGAGGCCCACAGGCACTTCTTTGGTACTTGTGAGGCTGCCACGTAGGCCCCACTCGCAAATAACCCATGTTCGCAGGGCTCACTCGCAATGGGAAAAATTCCCCTTTGCTTCACACAATTTTATTCCTCGTTTAAAAATTCCTTTAGTTATTATTTGGTCTAACCAATAAATAATTCATCCAACTAGTTTGACTTTCTTTATATTTTTGGCATAGACCCAGTCTATAAGTCCTTTACTTAGTCCATAAAGACCCAAAGTGTGTGACCTCATAGGATCCCAAAGTATAGAGCCGCGAGAGGTACCTAAACTTGGCTTCCCATCAGCTCAATGTTCCAGACCAATATGGAACCCGATAACTCTAGACAATCAAATGGGCTTTCTAGCAAAGTCATATGATCCCCTGATACTTGGAACATCACATGCTTGTGACTTGATCCGGTTCTGCAAAAGTTACTAATATAATACACTCCTTCCATCAGGTTAAGTACCATCTAGTTTATTAAGCTTGGATTAAGTGTTAGCTCATGTAATAGCCGTAGCTATCCTAGAGTTAGATTTGTTCATGAAGAACACCACTCGCCATAATGTATCAAGATTGACTAGAAGCCCATTGTATCAATCTTATACTCTGATCAGAAGTTTATGAGTGTGTGACTTCAAAAAGAGGCCTTAAGGTACAACTCCCGTTATATTAGTTTATCAGGAGTGATGGATCCCATCATGACTACTAAGCTTACCAACGAGTGATCATCACTATACCCGTGATTACCCATATCATCCTAATCACCAAGGTATGAATATGGATGACCCAAAGTGTAGTAACTCTCAAACAAGGTTACCAGTATCTTAGGTCTGAGGATACTTGTACTGCTACTGCAATAAAACATAACACCAACACATGGATATAGATATTTCTGAGTGTCTGTATAGCGGTCTCTAATGTATTACCCAAATACATTTATGAGTTAACTCAAGATACCACTTTCAGCTCATGAGATCGGTTGTTTGGATCTAATCTAGGGAGTAAGCCTACACATGCTAGTCTATCCGTTTCATTGATGTCCAGTTATGAGCACGGGATTTTAATGCTCACTTGTAAGTTCAATGATGAAGCTATAATTTATTTTCCTTTGCTAGTCTTCCACTTTGACAGAGTCTCGGAGGTCCTCAGGAGAAGCATTCCTCATTTCTGATAAACTGTAGGTAACCTTTTTTTAATTTAGACCATTCAAGGCTGGGATAAAGTTAGGCCCAATTCCCATACCGATGTGACAACATCGGTATTGTCATTGGCAACATAGGTGTCGACATTGCCACAGTGACACCGATATTAACACCTTAGCAATAACCAAGCCTAATTTGAACCAAAGTCAGACCAAAAAGCCAACATCGACACTGATGTTACTAACATCGATACCGAAGTTGCCAATATTGGTGTCTGTATTACAACATCAGTACTGATGTCGTTGAGTCAGTTGCAGCAAAATTGCAAAATTTTGAGAATAAAGGATGCAATAGTCCTCTAGGGCCCTTGTACCCTTGGTTGACCTCTTCAGCATGCTACATAATGTAGGGTGGCTGGAGAGGGTCCTCTTCCCTTAGATTGGGGAGGTAAAAAGTGAAAATGAGGGGTAAATAATTTTGACTTTTGTCTTTGGATTGAAGGGAGCTCTCCTACAAAAGGAGGGCTCATATTTAGAAAAAAGTGAAGCTCATTTTTGTGCATAGAAGCAGAAGCGAAGAGAGCTCTCCTGATTTCAAAGAGAAACTTGCATTTTCATGTGTTTTAAGTTGGTTTTGGGGTGCAATTCCTAGATTAAGTAGCATTTTCTTTAAAAAGGCTAAGGAAAGTTCATAGAAAGGGTATGAACTTGGGATTTTTGGGATTTCTCTAGGTAATGTTGAGGTTTAGACTCACCAAAGTTGAGAGAAATCAAAGGGAACCATGTCTCTAGTTCATATTCATGTCTAAGCTACTTTCCATCATCTTTGTTAAGTTTTAATCTAATAAAACTTAGTGGAGAAGTGATTAACATAGTCCCTAACTACAAAAAAGTCATTGCACTTTATGTTTGTGGAGAAAAACCTGCCCCATCGCTTGGTTTTCTCAAGCCAAATCACTACATCACACAAGAAAAGAAACAAGGAGGGCTTCCCGAAGGAGCTTTGCGAATCTCGAAGAAGTGGATTCTCGACTATGGGGTGAGCCTTTGAGTTCCTAGAGTGTCTCATACTTATTTGATGATTTGATGTTGTTTTGAAAGTGTTTAAATGCTTTCCTTTTTTCCTTCTATATTCTGGAAAAATTAGGCAACACTAATGTCGGTGTTGCAATGTTGACATCGAAATTGCAACACCGACTTTGGTGTTACCTCTATTTTCCAGAATGCTAATTTATATATTATGCTATAATTATGGGTTAATTAAGTAAAAAAGACTTGTTTACATGAACATAACAAGATCAGTAGAATAATCATGTGTTGTATTAGTCTTTTGGCTGTATCCCGAGGAAAAATTTAAATAACGGTTTCCTATTAACCAAGATGAAATTATTACCGTATTTGAACTTCCTCGGAATATATACAAAAGATAGTGATTATGTTTATGGGCCTAGAAATATTTACGACTTCCATATATTTGTGAATAATTAAGTTTAGGTCAGGAAACCCCCACGAAAGGGAACGCCCCGCTCCCGGATATCCGACCCAAAAAAATTCACATATGGCGTTTTCACTAATAAAACTAGCAACATACTTGTATAAAAATGTATCATTTTTCACAACAAAAATCACGAGCCCTTGTCAGCAGTTTTTATTTAACTGGACCACATGGGGTCTTCCAAATATTCAAACTGAACATAATTGGTGCATTGGTACATGTTTGTGTTGTGAAAATATTTTGTGCTAACCTTTGTGGATGTAGGTAGATTAGGTTAGATGTATGTTAGGATTTATTTTCCTTTTGGTATCACACTTTAATAAAAATTATGTATTTGTTAGATCAGTTGTATAATATGATGTGGATGTATTCATTTACCTAGATCTCATTTATTTTAGGCAATTTGTATTCCTCATTCCCAAAATATGTAAATAATACCCCCTAGACTAGATGCATTTACTTTCCTACGTGTTTACTTTCCACACTTATTTATTGCCTTTCGTATGCATGCTAAAACATAACTCGAAACTGATTTAGAACGAGATATCGTGATATTGGAATATGGTAGCCACTTCCCTTATATGACTTAAATAATGACAAAATAAGTAACTCATCTAGACCCGAATTTGTATACTATGGTATCATTTAGGTTTAACGAATCTAGGATGTACCGAATTTCTCAGAAGAGTTGATCCGGGTGGCTACTCTGTATAACGTAGGCTAGAGGTTTAGGCCTCGAGTCTTTGGAATCCTTTCCACAACCATAACGTACATTTTCGAAAACCCCACGCCCCATCTCACAGGGCCGGTACCTTGTGGCGACTGCGTGGATAGAATGTTGTCCGCTCACAGTGGCAACTCTACTAGGGATTTCTTCTTTGTTTTTTAAACTTAAAAGTTTCGAAGTTTTTTTATGTGTTAGTGAAAATTCATTATTTAAGTCAAACCATTTTCCAAGATTTTGATATTCCACAAAGCATATATATTAGATATATTAACCATTAAGGTTAAAGGGCCTTGTTTTATCGAGAAGTTTGCGAAAGTACTCTTTACGACCCCTTGCTGACTGAAGGTACTTAGCGAGTGGATCACTTATTGCCATACCGCATGGACCCTCTTAAACCTATTCAGGGGAAAGGGAGAAAGTGTATATTAGTGCAATAAAACCTTCTACATCAACAACCCATTGACTTCCACTAGGTTTACCAAAATAAGATGCATTTATTTTCATGTAGGAATGAATCTTAATATCCTTGCGATGTTAAGATGAACCATACCTAGAATTAGAAGCCTACCCCTTACGCGCGGGAGATATAATGTCGGATGAGATATGTTATGTGCTATGTTCAATGTGCTCATATTTGCATCAAGCATTCAAACGAGCATTTTTTTACATATAGCATCACCCTAACCACGATCTTTGTGTAGAAACTGATACGCACAAACACTTGTAATGTTAAAGTTACACCCGGTATTGCACTAATACCAACCACCTAGTTTTATAAGACATGCCAAGACAACGTCACCTAGGATTAGGACCACAACATAGAGGTGTCCCAAAGGACACCCAAACAGGGCAACATACACCCCGGAGATGGTATAAAGAAAGGGTATAACACATTGTTTACTCGATTCCTTGCAAACCCTATAAGGAGCCTGTTACCACATGGGTAATATGGAAAAACAACCAATATCATGGGCCTTGTACCACATAGCAAGGCTTGGATGTCACGTTGACATCACCTCTACCCCAAAAGTTGGCACTAACTGACTATATTTGTGTCATGATCAACCCCATTGCATGATCTGATAATCATTTAATGTGCTTCAGCAAAGGTTTGGAGAAGGACTGATCGTTGCCTTATTCGAGTATCTCCCATTGTGGCTAGGCAAGGGAGCCTTCTGTCTTAATAGGAGGGGGTCCCATATACCAATTCCAGTGAAGATTCAAGTTCCAGGTCAGGTTCTGGTTAAGGATAAAGCTTCGACTTAAGCAGGGATCAATTCTTCAGCATGACCAACTCCCAAGATGACAATACGACTAGGGGCCATTTTGCTCCCGAGGGGTCTTTCCTCTAAACTCAGGGCTCACAATAGAACATTAGTGGGGAAATTACAAATACATTGGAAGCCTTCATTGGCAGTGAGCAGTTTATTCAAGCCACCCAGCATCATGCCCGCTCGAGGCAAATGGAGGATCGTAATTCGGATCGATTGTCAGATTCCAAAAATGCGGGGAAAGTTCAACTCCTCACTAATGGCCGTCCTCGAGAGAGAAGACCACTATCCTTTCCCAGTAACAGTCCTTCGAGCAATATATTCTAGTTTGGCATTGGTAATGGTCTAGCATAGTTCGGACCGTTGTTTGAAAGATTTTAGCTATACTCGTTCCGAAAGACTTATCCCCGGCAACGGTGCCAAAAACTTGATCACAAGGTTTTGACAATACTTATTCTGAGGGCTTATATTTTTAATGGAGCCAAAAACCTTGTTCCCCGATCTTCTACTGACAAGTTAAGAAGTTCAAATACGAATAGGTGTTGTCAATACCGCCTATCAAATAGACAAATGGTGACCACTGCAAGTATACAGTTTCGATGTAGTTTTATAAGATATCAATCCCACAAGGAAGAAATTCGATTCTAAAGACCAACTAGAGTTACGGGATAAACTAAAATAGGGAATTTTATTGGAGGGGTTTGGATGATAGACGGATGAATGGATAGATGAATGAATAGACCAGAGAAGATGTAAAATATAAAGATATTCCTAAGAACAAGTTTAGCAGAGAAAAACATGCAAAATCATCAAGAATATTTCATACTCTAAATAACTTCAACAAATACGGTTCTAGACACCCTAATATTTAAAAATTCACCGTAGAGCAACACATGAGATGACTTTTCTAAGTCTAGGGTAAATGAATTATGACACTTATAAGAACCTGGATAACAATATTACTATGCTTAGTACGGGTCGCTCTCACATAGCCATATTTAGCAAGTTACCAATCCAAAAATGTTAGCTCACTAAACAGTGTTATAATCACAGATTTGGTGATTATACACAATCTTGTTAACCCCGAAATCACTCTTAAAGTTAACTCGAAAGCATATAACTTGACTAATATAAATGATGCAAAATGAAATACTTGTTATGACACATATACATATCATAAACTTCGAAATAGAAAGTATAAGCAGAAAATAAAGTAAAGTTGTACGGTATGCAAGTGAAAGCTAAAGTTGATCAAACCGTATCCACTCTTTAATGGGAGTCGTCAATTCCCGCAATTCCTGCGTCTACTTTGAATTCCGTCTCGACTCATACAGAACCTCCGCTAGGATGCTATTCTTTGTGAATCTTGAACAAAAGAATGTTGAAGAATGAAAAATTTTATTGATAAGTTCTTTGTAATTACACTCATACAACAAATGCTCGAATTTGTGTAGAAATATAGTGATCGAAATAGGAATCGAATCACTTATACATTTTTCTTGCTAAGACTTTTAACGTAGAGAAATCTAGATATTTTCACTCTCTATCTATACACGCATATTATCATTCAATGCCTTCTATTCATGCCATAACTGTGAACCCGAAATTGATTGAGTTTGAACCCTATTTATAGAGTGCGAAGGGTTACGTCTATCAAAACGAAGAGTAGTGTCCATTGGTGAAGAGTTGCATCACTTCAATATGATTGGATGCAAAGATTCATCCTCATCCATAATGGAAAGGCACCTTTTCATGATTGGTTAACTTCTTAAAGGTGTCTTTTCGGTTGGCAGTTGATGGTGGTTGTTCGTTATTATCTGGCGGTTGGTAGTTGATAAGAGATAACCATTAAGCGTCACAAGTTGCATTCGCGAATCACATGTCACGATCATGAACATTGGTTGGCAGTTTTCTATTTATGAAGAGTAACAAGTCACGACCGCAAATGGATGTCACGATCGTGAAATGCTGTTTCTTCATGATTCTTCTTTGCAACTTTGCCAATCTTTAACAGCTTCGATCCTAGGCTAAATCCTTGTGTTCCATGCATCTTTTTACACCTTTTTCACTCTTTTTCCGTAGAATTCCACTTTTGATAAGATTTACCTAGTTTCTGCATTTGCATAAAAAACAACTACGTACCACATGAAATCTTTTATATGAAGTATAAAATGATACAAAACTATATCTTTTTATGATTAAAAATGTCATGGTAAAAAGTGTACTTATACACTTATCACACCCCCACACTTAACTTTTTCCTTGTCCTCAAGGTAAACACAACAGAAGTGTATAAATTAGTAATCAAGTTCATACCTCATTTGGCAAAAGACTATCGCAGTGAGTATCACATTCCCACGTTGCATAAAGTTCAAGTAAAAGTTCAAAATTTCCTACAAATTAGTAATGTGCAATTTATATAGTCCTGTTGCATAACTTTGCTCTTAATGGAGGGTCAACCGAACTGCGTCTTCATATAAGTGTTATAAGCTTACTCGAATATTTCCTTCTCTCAAGTATAGTATAAAGTATAAAGGACAAAAGGAGCACACTTTGGAAAGTTTGATCTCAAGGCATTTTTAGGTAACCTAGGATGCTAAAAACACTCTTAGTGGTTGCATTCTATGCTCCATACCACTCTCCCCTTTTTTAGTGGTTGCATTTTATGCTCTATACCCCTTTCTCTCATTTTTTTCTTTTAAGCATATGTTTTTGAAGTACAAATTTGTACTTTGCACCCAGTTTTCATGCTATGCTACTTTTCTTTTTCTGCTCATTGAATGGTTACAGTTTTGTCTCCCTACCATTCCTCACCTTTTGCATAGCTCATTGGTTATCCTCTCTTTCTTTTGATTTTTCACTTTTAATACCCTCATCCTTTATTGAACACTTTCAAAGTATTATGGCTATAGTTTCCCAACACTTTAAACACACTCAATACTTAAAGGACGTATTCAAGAATTGCATATAAACCTCATAGTAAGAACACTACTAGATATCACTCCACTACTTACTTATCTGTAGCATTAAACTAAAACTATATAACTTATACTAATTCATGTTTCATTGAAATATATATCGAAACTTACTTAGAATTTGCTTCTGAATGTTACTCACAACTCATCCTTGCCAAATGCTAAATGTCATGCAAAAAACGCTCACACTCTCAATGTGTGGTCATACTCGAAACATTTTGTTCAAAATATGCACTAACATCAAACTTGAAATACTTAACACTCACAATAACCTTGGAACATATGTTAGTATAGTATAGGTATGGATAATGTATAAATAACACAAAAATCAAGAAAATTTTTCAAATTCTTCAATTTTTTCATTTTACTTAATTTTTTTGGATTTTGGGATTTTCGGGACTGTTTGCAAACGCCCCCACACTAAAGAACACAATGTCCTTATTGTGGAAGACTTTATTAAAATTTAAAACTAAACTAAAAACAAACAACTAGTTTGAAAATTTGAAAAAGAAAAAGAAAAGAAAAGAGTAAACCCGATCTATTGAGAAGGAGATTCCAGGGGACTAGGAGTAAATCGACAGTTTTGTTTTCTAAAGAAAGATAATAATTTTTGAAGCATCGATTTATTACTTTTCTTTAGAATCTTCATGTCTCTCTTCATAACTCCAAGTTCCGCTTGGCAATTGTCTAATTTTTGTTGCATGCATACCTTCCAATCTTCCAGAGCTTTGTCTTCTTTTTCTTCATCTTCTTCTTCAATCATTGGAGCTTTTCCATGACGACATCTAGTGGTAGGATTAGATGGTCCAACAGAAGAATCTTCATGAGTAGAGATTAACTTCTTGGTGCGGTTGGAGTAGGATTAGAAAGAATATACACCATCATTCTCTTAAAGAAGTCCGGTATTCTTTAAGTAATTCTCATCCATGTAACGAAAATACTCAACTAGTTGTTGGACATAGGGGATTTCATTTGTCTACCCAAGATGATAGCGGTGATAATTTCGGCCACTCCAATCTTGTTCCTCATACTCGTAGAATTCTTCTTCATCATATCCCATATAATATCCACGAATTCCACTTTTTGTTTCATCAAAGCGCAAGAAAGAACAAACAAATCTTTCTTTTGGACTTTGGTATTCTTTACCTCGATAAAATACCAAAGTGGAAAGGTATTTGTGGAGAAGAAGTATGCACTCATCCTTAATAAGTTTATTGGGAGAATTTTTGGGGTCGAAAACTCTCTTACCCGTTAAATATGCCCAAACTCGATTTGGTTGAAAAGAATTCATCATGCTCGATGAATTTTCAACTTCGAACCTGAACCAAACACTCATCATCTCACTTATGACGGTGTAATGCCTTCCTTGGTTATGAAATTGAATCGCCCTCTTCCTTTTATCTTCAAAATCAAATGTCACTAGACATTCTGAAATCCAATCACAGTTTTGTGGAAATCGTATTCCCACAAATAGGCTTAAACCCAAATTAGCATGATACATCCCCATTTGTTCATGGAGTCTTAAAGTCTCCAAGAAAACTAAATCAAGAAAGATCATACCATTGATTTCCAACTTATTTAGAACTTGGAATCTCTTTCCTTCTTCACATGTGTGAATCAGAAAAGGAAAACCATACTCTTGTTGCTAATTCAGGAGTTCTCTTCTATTTGCGGCTACCTTAACACGAGGTATATTGGTGTTTTGAAGTGAAGGTTTAAAAAGTTTAGATTGTAGAAGAATAGAGATGAAAATTTCAGAACTTTTGTAAGCTTTATAGGAGGTTGTTGTGGCTAGGGTTCAACTTAGATCTATTTATAGAGTTCCAAAAGGTCTCTAATTGGTCACAATAGTCAATATAGCCGTTTATCCTTCAAACTAGCCATTATTGGTAGTTTCAGCCATCTATCGCATGTTAAATTATGATATGTAATGGTTATATTCTGCCCGTGTCATGATCATGAAAGCCTATCATGATCGTGACTTTCCTCACAAAAGAAATAAAAAGTTTCACTACATAATGTCATGGGTGAGATCTATAGTAGCGGTTGCGACTTTCTGCTCTTCTTCTATCCTTTCGATTTTTAGACTTAGTCCTATAAAATCTTAAGAAAACAAATATGTTAAATATAAATATTAAATATTTTTATACCCAATATTAACAAACAAATAATTACACGAACAAACAAACAAACAAACAAAGGAATAATAAAAATAAAAACAAACTGTACAAAATCCTAAATCTAAATGAAAAATAGATATTCAGTTGGGGGGAAGCGATTCTATCATTATATCAATCTTATAGTAAGATTCCCGTAGATCTCGCTCGACATCAAACATAAGAGTATGAATATCGTCGATTTTCCTATGAATCAAGATCTGTGCCTCCATAAGTTCATTCAACCTTCCACGGAGGTTGGTTTTACTACATTCTTCCTCCCTTGCCATTTCCCGTTCTCGTCATCTATCAGCTTCCACTCTATCATCCCATGATTTCCAATCCTACGTGATTCTATCAACCACAATGTACTAGACCAGAAATCCATACTTGAAGAAAACATCCGTCTTTAATTCTGGAATCTCATCTTCATCAGTAAAGACTTTAGTGGCATAGGGCATTCTTCCAATCTGGCCCAACAAATTCACCATAGTTCGACACCTGTATTCAGTCATTCTAGGATTCTACGCTGCAGACATGAGTGTCTCCATCATAATCACAGAGATATAAACATGTATGTCATCCTAAATTGCTTCCAACATAAACAATTCTTCGGGAATGACAAGGTTGAATGATGACTTCCCAAACAATGCTCAACTTAAGTAAAAGTGTAGTCCGAGCAAACATGGGTCACAAATCCACTGGCTATAGGTAGATTCTCATTTGTACTCTGTTTGGCCAATAAGGTGATTCCATGTTGGTAAGGACTCCCATTCAGGAAGCATCTTATAATAGCAATCCTTTGGAAAACCCATATACCTTTCCAGCGCCTTCCTTGTCATTTTATACTCTTTTCCATGGTGGCGATAGACTAAGAAATTCTTCCTATCATTCTTCCAGACCAATGTGACCAACATTTCCATACAGTTGTCCACACTGTTACCAAAGTCATATTCGAGTAAATGACAAAGTTGAGAATCCTTATGTAATACATAACTCTGTAATAAATATCGAGGTTGATGAAGCTGTTCCTATGGATAGTATAGGAACTCTTATATTCAGCCTCCCTAATGACTTCAAAATGATCCCCTTCTTCTCTAGAATGGATAGGGAATGGAGCTTCATACCATTCCTAGAGATTTGTAGGCGGAACCATGTTGGATTTGTTTGCGATAACTATTGTGATTGAAAGAAAGATTGAAAGAATTGAAGTAATTTTGGATTTGGAATAGATTTGAGATTTGAAAGGTAGAAAATCATATTGCAAAGGTGAGAATTTATGAGCACTCCCACATCAATCTTAAAGGGGTTAGTGGAATAACTGTTGAATAATTGCAAAACTGCTACAGTTATCGCATAAGTCACGATCGTGATTATATGTCGTGATTATGACTTACAGAATTTAAGAAACAGAAAGTTTTTATAAGGGATTTACGAGCGCAATTAGGGGTTACGAACATGAATATGAAAAATAAAAGAATTTCTTCTATTTATCGATAATTCAGACGTAATAATATGACGTATCACCTCCAAGATGATTATTTCGTATTCTTTTCACATCTAGGTTAGGATTTGACAACTTATACAGTTTAAGAAAGAAACAAATAGATATATTAGAAAAATATACCACATTCTCCAAATATTTGATCTATAAGAAAGCACTTGCCTTCCACTGCAAGTATAAAGTTTCGATGTAGTTTTAAAAGATATCGATCCCACAGGGAAGAAATTCGATTTTAAAGGCCAACTAGAGTTACGGGGTAAACGAAAATAGGGAATTTTATTGGAGGGGTTTGGATGATAGATGGATGAATGGATAGATAAATAAACAGACTAGAGAAGATGTAAAATATAAAGATATTCCTAAGAACAAGTTTAGCAGAGAAAAACATGCAAAATCATCAAGAATATTTCATGTACTAAATAACTTCAACAAATACGGTTATAGATGCCCTAATATTCAACAATTCACCATAGAGCAACACATGAGATGACTTTTCTAAATTTAGGGTAAATGAATTATGACACTTATAAGAACCTGGATAACAATATTACTATGCTTAGTATGGGTCACTCTCACATACCTATATTTAGCAAGTTACCACTCCAAAATTGTTGGCTCACTAAAAATTGTTATAATCACAGATCCGGTGATTATACACAATCATCTTAACCCCAAAATCAGTCTTAAAGTTAACTTGAAAGCATATAACTTGATTAATATAAATGATGCAAAACGAAATACTCGTTGTGACACATAGAAATATCAAAAACTTCGAAATAGAAAGTATAAGCAAAAAATAAAGTAAAGTTGTAAGGTATGCAAGTGAAAGCTAAAGTTGATCAAACCGTATCCACTCTTTAATAGGAGTCGTCAATTCCCGCAATTCTTGCGTCTACTTTGAATTCGGTCTTGACTTGTATAGAAACTCCACTAGGATGCTATTCTTTGTGAATCTTGAACAAAAGAATGTTGAAGAACAAAAACCTTTATTGATAAGTGCTTTGCAATTACACTCATACAACAAACGCTCGAATTTGTGCAGAAATATAGTGATCTAAATAGGAATCGAATCACTTATACATTTTTCTTGTTAAGACTTTGAACGTAGCGAAATCTAGATATTTTCACTCTCTATCTATACACGCATACTATCATTCAATGCCCTCTATTCATGCCATAACCATGCACCCTGAAATTGATTGATTTTGAACCCTATTTATAGAGTGCGAAGGGTTTCATGTATCCAAACAAAGAGTCGTGTCAATTGGTGAAGAGTTGCATCACTTCAATATGATTGGATGCAAAGATTCATTCTCATCCATAATGGAAAGGCACCTTTTCATGATTGGTTGACTTTCAAAAGGTATCTTTTCAGTTGGCAGTTGATGGCGGTTGATCATTGTTATCTAGCAATTAGTAGTTGAAAAGAGATAACCATTAACCGTCACAAGTCATGACCGTGAATCACATGTCATGATCGTGAACATTGGTTGGCAGTTTTTTGTTTATGAAGAGTAACAAGTCACGACCGTGAATGGATGTCACAGTCGTGAAATGCTATTTCTTCATGATTCTTCTTTGCAACTTTGCCAATCTTTAACAGCTTTTATCCTAAGCCAAATCCTTGTGTTCCATTTCTACACCTTTTTCACTCTTTTTCCGTAGAATTCCACTTTTGATCATTTTACTAACAAGATTTACCTACTTTTTGCATTTGCATAAAAAACAACTACATACCACGTGAAATCTTTTATATGAAGTATAAAATGAAACAAAACCATATCATTTTATGATTAAAAATGTCATGGTAATAAGTGTAACTATACACTTATCAACCGTTTTAAGTGGGAAAAGTTCCAGGGTTGACAAGTCCGTGTTAGTCTAGGTAGTCCAACCGTAGCATCCTTTCGAATCAGGTCAGTTCAATCATCAGATTATTAGCACACCACCCCCACAATCAATTACTCAACTATTGGAGATGCCAGTCGGTAGGCCCTCTCCCAGTTTCACTCATACTAGCTTTAACTCTCAGTAGGCAGGACCTTATAGCACTGCAGCCCCTACCCTATTCCACATAGGAATGAGTCCCCTGGTGGGCCAGTACCAATTAGGCCATCATTTGACAGGTGCACCAAGCTTTGCCATTGGCTCTGGAGGTATGGCGTCTACTCATTGTCAGCCTCACCCACCACCTACGACCTTCACTTATCCTTATCAGCCGAGATTTCCCTCCTACAGCGAGGGCACATTGCCTTAGGGTCAGGGACCAAACATAGTAGAACTTTGGCAATAATTCTTAGCCACCCATGCGCATCAGTTCTAGGGCCATCCTCCTTTCTGGCCGTGCATGAAGAAGATTGGCTTCCTAACAACTTCATCATGCAAGAGTTGGTAAAGTATAAAGGAGAGGGAGATCCCAGATCCCATATAGCAAATTATTAGAGGGTGATGAGGGCGAGGAGAATTTTGGACAGAATGTTAGCCAAGTTATTCATCGTCATTCTAGGCGAGCTGGCTAACCAGTGGTACAACAACTTGCCTCCAGGTTGAAGGCATTGGTAGAGCAATATGGGTTCAATTCTTAGATGAAAATGACAATGTAGAATCTAGAAGCCATTAAACAAATGCCCGGGGAACTTAAGCCCTACTATGGCTGGTGGATGAAAACCTAGGTGCTGTTGAAAGACCATCTCAGCTTAATCGAGATGATTGTGAAGCTCTTAGATGGGGCTTTACCAGTGTATAGAAACCTTTGGGGATGGATACTTTCACATCCTACATTGACATGTTCGAGAAAGTGAAGAAGTTGGAAAGGATTGAGGCAATGAATGTGGCGACGGCCCAATCGGTTAGCAAGCATTATTATAAGAAGGCTGGCAAGGAGTCCTCATCAACACCTGCCTCCTCCCAGCCTAAGGGGAAGTAAGGAGTGGTGCAAGTAGTGTAGACCGAGATGGTGGCATCCGTACACTTAACAAAAGAGGAATATCGCGGGATATCTCCCTACTCTGCTAACTTAGGGTTCCTTTTCACCAAATTACGAGAATTGAAGAAGGTAGAGAGCATGAAACCTTGTCTCCCCCTAAACTAGAGGAAAAGAATAATTTCTACCACTACCACGGGGTGGCCAGCCACAGGACCAACAATTGCAAAGACCTCTTGAGGGCTATACATAAGTTAATAGAGGATCGGGTGATAGAAGAGCCAGCATTAAAACCCAATACGATGAACAACCCCCTTCCTCAGTTTGAAGACAAGGTGGGGATGATAAACTCAGGAATGGAAGGAAAGGCCATTTGGCAATTCCTGGAGAAAGTGGTAGAAGAATCCATAATGATGATCAGATAAGTAATCGATCCCCGTCACGTGAGCACAAACCTTGAATTGGGAATGAGCTCGTACATCTTGGAGAAGATTGAAAGTTGTCAATGCCCAAAGTTCAGGTTGTGCGAGATGTCCATATATGACTACCAGGATGCCCCGAGTTTCCATGTCTTCAAGTACGAGACCCTCATGAGAGCACAAGGTCTCTCAGATGATATGTTAGCAACCTTGTTCCCATGTTCATTACCAGGAATAACAGGAGATTGGTACTTGAAGTAGTCTCCTTCTACCAGGGGTAATTGGCATCGGATCTCCCGTGCTTTTACAAGCGAGATTTCTTATATATGGGGACGCTTGAGGCCAACATTACAAATTTGGTAGCTTGCATCTAAGATGAGGATGAGATGTTCAAGGAGTATAGCTCGTGGTGGATGTCCATTCATGTGATGATCAAGGAGAAACCTGAAAGGGTCGTGTTAAAGGGGATGTTGATTAGTGGAGCGTGGCCCGAATTCCACCACTGCCTCAACTCACACGAATATGCAGACTTCAGGGAACTTATTGAGGTGGCATTGAAGATAGATATGGATTTCCAAAGTTTACTGCCAGAGGTTATGATGGTAGGGTCGGGCATACCATCCGACCACATGTTTAACATGATATCCCAGTCAAACCAAGGAAAGGGCTCGACCCAACCAAGTTAAGGTGGAGGAACAAGCATTGATGCTAGTTTTCATGCCTCCGAGGCTTGCTCAGGTCCCAGATATAGCTTGGGCGAAATGCCTATATACGAAGAAAGAGATTCACCTTCCTTTTACATTCTCAAATTCGAGGCCTTCATGAGAGCGCAAAGGGCTCCCCAATTCCGAATTGGCTAAGCTATTCTTGTGCTCATTGTCTGAGGCTGCAGGAGAATGGTATGGGAATCAACCAGGGATATTGAGGCACAATTGGAGGTGCATCTCTGAAGCCTTTATTAAAGACTTCGTGCATTTGTAAAGACCCAGACCCACCTTAATAGAGCTAACGGCCTACGTCTAGAACAACTACGAGTCCTTCAGAAATACACCCGGCGTTGAATGAATATTCAAGTCCGCATACAGTATAGACCAAAAGAGCATGTCTTGGTACAGATGCTTATCAATGGGGCCAGACACTCATACAAACAACGTCTCATTCTGATGGAGCTCCTTCCTTTTGAAAGTCTGTTCGACATGGTTGCAAGATTAGACTAGTTTTTCAGGGAATCGGGGTAGCAGATTAACATGGTAAGATCACGCATGGTATCAGACCAAGTACTAGAAATGATAGCTAAAGCCAACCCTGGCAGGGCCCTAGTTGCGAAAAGTATGGTTGAAAGGGAAATTATTCAAGGAACTCCTGTACATTCCCTCGAAAAAAAAGAAATGCTAGTGGAGGTCAAAGGAGGGCCAACCCTTAAATAAGGAAGAGTGGCCATCAAGTGTGAAAGCAAGGCCTTAGGGGAATTCATAATGATGATCGATTCCAGCAACAACTCTGGTGAGCCATGACTTGACTAGAAGAGGGGCAGAGGGCTTTGGGAATCCTCGGAGCGGTGCTATGCTTATGCTCCCAGGTTAATTTATGTGGGATGCCAGTTTTCGAAGATCGTGACACATCATCCTTGCACTTAGCGAAGTTCGAGACTCTTATGTGGGCCCTGGGGCTCTCCAATGAAAAGCTAGCCATCTTCTTCCTTTGTTCGTTAACGGGTGCATTTAGTGATTAGTATATGAACTAGCCAGAGGTGGTCAAGAAAGACTAGAGAAGCATATTTAGGGCCTTTAAAAGAGACTTCGTGCACGAAGAGAAGTAACCCATGGAATTTAGGGAACTTTCAACATGTTAACAAGGGGAGTATGAACCCTTCTAGGAATACACCCACTGGTAGATGATAATACAAGTAGTGATTAAGAGGAAGCCTTATGAAGTAATCCTAGTAAGATTGATGATCGAGGGAGCTCGCCTAAAATACCGGAATCATCTTACCACCCATCGCTTTGCAACTTTCGAAGAGTTACTTTGCAGGGGCCACAAATTGGATCAGATAATCCACGAGGAAGAAGATGAAGTCCTCATGGTGGGAACAGGAATACCCACTGGCCACATTTTCAAAATGATCTCACAATCATACCCCATGATAAATACCGTGGGATCTAACACCCGCAAACTCGGGTGAAGCTCTTGAGCCCTTCAACTTATTTGATTCTCCCTAGGAGGTGGGATACGTGACTAAAGTGGCCAATAACCAGGATGTGAAGCCAATAGATTTGGAAGCCTTCGTACTCTAATCGAGGAGAAAGAACAAGCAGGACACGGTTGGTCTTATGGAGGGAGAAACCATCATGTATGGAGCCAAGCCAATACACCTGGATAAATACCAGCTCCAAAAGCCTAAGCAGATCCAAGAGGAGGCTCAATATCTGTGGTAGACACCCGTGGAAACCTAGGTCATTGAGAATGGAATCTTGCAAATCACCCGTAGGGGGAAAGTGTTTAGATTTGAGAATCTTGTCCAGCTACAAGACTCGGCCGCCTAGGAAATCTCTAGAGAATCCGTCAAACCACCGCTTCCCCTATCGTGGAAGAGGATGACCTAGGTATCGATCCCTTGGTGCATAAGTTAAAGTGGATGTAGAACAAGTATAGCATCTGGAAATTACTACGTTTCTCTACAGCCCATCGGAGGGGATTAGTCTAGAAGTTGATGGAAATGGATGCAACTCCAACCACGTTTGTCATAGAGATGTGCGTAGTAATCGGAGAAGGCATCCTGATGAAGAAATTCCTCACTATTTCCTTTGATGACTTAAACCTGCCTCCTGAGAATAGTAATCACAACTGAGCACTCTTTATTAGGGTGAACATCCTAGAATGGTGTATCCCTTGTGTTATGGTCGATGATGGCTATGCCCTGAATCTATGCCCTTTGAAAGTCCTTCCGCATCTCAGGATGAATGAAAGCATGCTGGAAAGGTCTGACATGGTGATCTAGGCTTATGATGACTCAGTACAGGAGTGTTGGTACCTTAACCATGGAGGTGATGGTGAACGGTGTGGCTTTCGAAGTTAAGTTCACTATATCGACATCCTAGTCACTTACTCCTTGCTCTTGGGAAGGCTATGGATACACGCTTTTGGGCTGTCCCATCAACCCTCCATTAGAAGATCAAACTAATACATCAAGGGGAACTGATAACCATCGAGGCTGATAAAGAATCCATCATGGTGGTAGTAGCTTTTGCGAAAGAAGAGTTCCATGGACTTAGGATTGCTACACTGACCAAGGGGAAGAAAAAGGGCAGGTTCCCATTGGATATCTCCATTTCTCTCGAGGACTTAAGCAAACCATGAAGCGCTAGGGATATGTGCTTAGCAAAGGCTTAGGGAAATACCACCCAGGGGTGACTAAAGCCATCAATCCCATCTCGCTGGTACATAAATTTGGTCTTGGCATCACTCTAAAAAGCAAGATCTACAAGTATAAGAAGCCTCTCTTCTGCAACATGGTGAGTGTATGCGAAATAAAGGGGAGGAAGCAATATAGGGGAGAGGCTGAACCCTTAATCACGAGTGGTGGAGAAGTCTCTAGTTTTGATATCTTTAATGATGTGTTTAACTTTGAGAATGACCTTCCCGTGGCCATAGTTACCAATGGTGAGCCTGTTGCTTAACCTGCCCAACCGGATCCTCTAGTCCCAATGGAAAGCTCAGCCAACAATAAGGGCAAAGCTAAGATGTTCCCAGAAGGCAAGCCTGAACCTGAACCAGAACTTGACCATGAAGACATCGAAGGAGAATTGGAAGAGATCACCAAGGTCCTGTCGGCACTCATGAAGACCAAGCAGATTAGAGGTGAAAGTTCAACCTGTAATTCCTTAATAGCGGTAATGAGGACAATCATGGAGGAGATATAGCAGATGAAGCTCCAACCCATGGAGATAAAAGATCCAGTTCCTACTCTGAAGTCTGCCCAAGGCTACGGTATCATTCCTGAGGCATCCTTTGTCAAAGAAGACACTCCACCTGTTGAGGAGGAAAGAAATGATGTAATCTTTGATATTTCAAACATTTATGATGAAAACAACTCAGCCTACGCGGCCTTTAATTCAACGAATTTGAACTTTTCATACTTGTGCAATGTCTGGCTAGATGGCAACATGCATTTTTCTGAACATACACATAATGTTTTTAGCATACATGATGCATTATTACATAAAATTAACTTAGGTATAAAAGAGAGAGAGAGATAGTAAAAGTACTTAAATGATACGTGGTAGCATTCTCTTGGTCGTATGAGGACATGCCAGGGGTCAACAGGGAAATTACAGATAATAAGATCCCTACAGATGCGTATGTCAAGCTGGTGAAGCAGAAGTTGCGACAATTACGACCGAAATGGACAGAGAAAGTCAAGATAGAGGTGGCTAAGTAGATCGAGGCTAAATTCTTGGAAGTAGTTGAATACCCAACCTTGTTGGCCAATATCGTCCCTATAACAAAGAACGATGGGGCAGCCTATTAGAGAGCTGCTACTACCTTGTTTCACAATCTGATACATAAGGAGGTTGAGGTCTACATGGATGACATGCTAGTAAAGTCAAGCACTCGGGAAGAACATTTGATTGTCCTTGACAAGTTTCTCACCCGAATTGAAAAGTACAACCTCTGACTAAATATGAAGAAGTGTGTTTTTGGAGTGACTTCTGGAAAGCTTCTTGACCACATTATCAACTAGCGGGGGATAGAAATAGACCTAGATAAAAGAAAGGCCCTCAGGGGCATGCCACTTCCTAGAATGGAAAAGGAAGTAAAATACTTTTTAGGATCCCTCCAATATGTGAGCAGGTTCATTGCCCGACTCACTACTATCTACGAGCCCATATTCAAGTTATTAAGGAAGAAACAACTACTTGTGTAGAATGAACAATGTCAGGTTGTATTCAACAAGATCAAGAAGTATTTAATCAACCCACCAATATTGAAACTTTCGATTCTAGGGTAACCCCTAATCCTTTACCTAGCTATCGAAGAATCCTCTGTGGGAGCAATGCTGGTGCAGAAACATGAAGATCGATAGGAGCACACAATGTATAAACTAAGTAAAAAGTTGCTGGAACATGAGTCCAAATACACATTGGTGGAGAAAACCTGCACGGTAATGGTATGGCTCACTAAGAAGCTGCGCCATTACTTCCAGTTTTATAAAGTGGAGGCGGTGGTGAAGTTTGACCTGATGAAATACCTTTGCCACTCACCTAGTCTTGCCGGTAAACTCTCTAAGTGGCTACTACTATTATCAGAGTTCGATATCACATATGTAACCAAGAAAGTCATCAAGGGATGATGATAAGTGTGTAATTACACTTATTATCACATTAATTTCACACAATAAACACTATAGTTTTAGTCATTTTTATACTTTATATTAAAGATTTCACGTGGTATGTAGTTGTTTTTGATGCAAATGCATATACTAGGTAAATCTTGGGAGTAAAATGAGCTAAAGTGGAATTATATGAAAAAAGAGTGAAAAAGGTGCAAAAAGATGCATGAAACTTAAAGATTTGGCTTAGGATCGAAGCTGTCGAAGATCGGTGAAGTTACAAGAAGAATTCTGAGGAAAACTCAATTCACGGTCACGATAATCATTCACGGTCATGACTTGTTTACTTCAGAAACAGAAGATTGCCAATCAAAGATTCACGATCGCGACATATATATCGCGGTCGCGACATGGATGGTTTTCTAGTATTATCTTTTTAACTAACAATCGCTAGATAAGCATGATCAACTGCCATCAACTACCAACGAATAGACGCCTATCAGGAGTTAACCAATCATGAATAGGTGCTTATCCATTGTGGATTATATCAAAGCTTCTCAACCAATCACAATGGAGAGATTCAATGTTTCACCAATGGACACAACCCTTCGTTTGGATAGACGCAACCCTTCAAACTCTATAAATAGGGTTCTAATCCTCTTCAATTTCGTGCATTCAAGAAGTGTAGTGGATTAGTGTGGTATAGAGTGGAAAAAATGAGAGAGAGATATAGTGTGCGTGCAGATAGAGTCGCTAAGTTCTTAAGTGTTAGCGAGAAAATGTTTAAGTGATTCGAATCCTTGTTTCGATCACTAGATTTCTCTATATTCTTGAGCGATTATTGTATAAGTGTACTTGAAAATCACTTATCAATAAAAGTTTTCATTCTTCAATATTGGTTTG
>CATIWQ010453368.1:0-13959 GCA_949673415.1 Euphorbia schlechtendalii | reverse complement strand
CTATTCCTATGAATGACATAGGAACTCGTGAATTCTGCATCTCTGATGGATTCAAAGTGATCACCTTCCTCTCGAGAGTAAATAGGAAAAGGCGCTTCATACCACTCTTGCAGATTCGAAGGAGGAATGAGATTAGATTTGGTAGGGTGTACCATTTTGAAGAAAAGAAAAGGATTGATTGATTTTCAAGGTTTGGAACAAATATGTTATTTAAAGAAAAAGGATTTTTGGATTTCTGAAGTGAAGAATTATGAAAATGCGCACTCTTATATATAGAGTTTGAGAGAAACCGTCGAAAAAACTGCCAAACTGATGCAGTTTTTGCACAAGTCACGATCATGATCACAAATCACGATCGTGACTACACAAAACAAGAAACAAAATGTTTTAACAAGGAAATTCACGAGTACGAGTATATGTCGCGAACGCGAATGGGTAAAATAGAAGAAAATCTTCTATTTGTTAAGAATTAAGATGAAATATTATGATGTATCACCTCCATGATGATTATTTCATAATCTTTTTTACATCTAAGATAAGATTAGAAAATTGTATAGTACAGAAAAGGAATAAATGAGTAAAAGTTAGTAATTTGTACCGTAATCTCCTGATCTTTAAAACACACTTCCCTTCCCCTGCAACGGTGCCAAAAACATGATTGCAAGGTTTTGACTCTATTTATTTTAAGGGCTTATATTCGGTAACGGTGCCAAAAACCTTGTTCCCCACCTTTCTACCGATAAGATAAAAGTTCAAAATATGAACATTTGTTGTCAATACCGCTTATCAAATAGAAAAATGGTGACCACTCAAAGTATACAGTTTCGATGTAGTTTTAAAAGATATCGATCCCACAGGGAAGGAACCAGTTTTAAAGACCAAGAAGAGTAATGGAACAAAGAAAATAAAATAGATAATTTTATTGTTGTTGGGTTGGTTGGGATATGATGGTAAATAAATAGATAAATGTATAAATAGATTAGAGTAGAAGAAATCGATATAGATTATCCCTACGAACAAGTATAGTAAAGAAAACATGCAAAATCATCAAAGATATTACGTACACTAGACTACTTTAACAAATTCGGTTCTAGATACTTAGATATTCAATTATTCACCACAGAGCAACACATGAAATGACTTTTCTAAATCCAGTCCAAACCAATTAAGATGATTATATAAACCTGGATAACAATAGTACTATGCTTAGTACGGGTCGCTCTCACATAGCCATATTTAGCAAGTTACCATTTAAAAAATGTTGGCTCACTAAACAGCTTATAATCACAGATCCAGTGATTATACACAATCTTGTTAACCCCGAAATCACTCTTAAAGTTAACTCAAAAGCATATAACTTGATTAATATAAAAGACTCAACACGAAATACACAATATGACACATAGATATATCATAAACTTCAAAATAGAAAGTATAAGTAGAAAACAAAGCAAAGTTGTAAGGTATGCAAGTGAAAGCTAAAGTTGATCAAACTATATCCACTCTTTAATGGGAGTCATCAATTCCCGCAATTCCTGCGTCTGATTTGAATTCGGTCTCGGCTTGTACAGAACCTCCGTTAGAATGCTATTCTTTGTAAATATTGAATAAACAAATATTGAAGAATGAAAACTTTTATTGATAAGTGATTTGCAATCACACTTATACAATAATCGCTCGAACATGTAGAGAAATCTAGTGATCAAAATAAGGTTTGAATCACTTATACATTTTCTCGCTAACTTATAACGAAGCGAAATCTACACGATTATCTCTCTAAAACTCTGTATGTAGGTATGCCACACTACACACCATATACCATATGCTACACCACGAAATTATGGAGTTTGGAGCCCTATTTATATAGTACAAAGGGTTGCATCCGTTCAGACGAAGGGTCTTATCCATTGGCGAAGAGTTGTAATGCTTCATTGTGATTGGTTAAATTGGTTTAATCTCATCTACAATGGAAAGGCACCTTTTCATGATTGATTGACTTCCAAAAAGTGTCTTTTCATCTGAAAGTTTATAGTAGTTGATGGCGGTTGATCGTTCTTATCCGGCGGTTGAAAGAAGAGGAGAGTTTACCAAAAACCGTCAAGGTCGCGACCGTGAATGTATGTCACGACCATGAATACTTGGTTAGTAACTTTCTATTATGAAGGTTCACAAGTCGTGACCGCGATATATGTATCATGATCGTGACATGCCTTTTTCACATGATTCCTCTTTGTGATTTCTACTGATCTTTGACATCTTCGATCCTTTACCAATTCCTTAAGTTCCATGCATCTTTTTGCACCTTTTTCACTTCTTTTGCATAGATTTCCAACTTTAATCATTTTACTTCCAAGATTTAACTAGTACCTGCATTTGCATAAAAAACAATTACATACCACGTGAAATCTTTTATATGAAGTATAAAATGACTTAAACCATAATGTTTAATGATTGAAAATATCATGATTGTAAGTGTAAATATACACTTATCAGGCACCTTCCCACAATCCTCGCCTTCCATAACTATTTTCGTTGATGAGTATGCTGGTTTAACCAGTACTCAACATATGAATGCTTTAGAACAACCGTCCATGTCTGCATTAGCCAATACAGGTAATCTTGTCTTTCCACCTCATCTCGAGGTTGGACTGTAGACTCAGGTGCTACTAATCATATGACCAAAGACTCAGGTATCGTTTCTTCTTTTAAACCTTCTGTCAACTTGTCTTCTGTTAGATTGGCAAATGGTTCTAAAGCTTCAGTTATTGGTTAAGGAACAAAAAATCCAACCTAAACAATCTCATTGTCATCCATTTTATGTTTATCTCAATTCCCTTTTAATTTATTATCTGTTAGTCAACTCACCAAGAATCTTACCTGTTGTGTCATTTTTTATCCTTTTTATTACCTTTTTCAGAATCTTGGGATGAAGCAGATTATTGGTAAAGGAAGATTGGTGGATGGGTTGTATATACTTAGATAACTTCGGTATCGGTACCTCGATCACTTGTGTATACAAGCTCTACCTCTTTACATCTCCATTATCAACTTGGTCATCCACCTCTCCATGTCCTCCAAATTTTGTGTCCTAGTCTTAAATGAGAGTCCACCTTAGAATGTGAAGCTTATCAGTTTGCTAAACATCATAGGGTATCTTACTCTCCTCGATTGCATAAAAGTGTTGAGTCTTCTTTTTATTTAGTTCATTCCGATGTATGGGGTCCCTGTCCTATTTCATCAAAACTGGGTTTTCATTATTTTGTGACTTTTATTGATGATTTTTCTCTAGTAACTTGGCTTTATCCTATGAAATCTCGTTCAGATGTGTTCTCTATATTTTGTGCTTTTCATGCTAAAGTTAAGAATCAATTTAACATACCAATATGTATTTTTTAGAAGTGACAATGCAAAAGAATACCTTTCTAGCACGTTCTCATCATATCTCTTGCAACATGGCATAATTCATCAAACATCTTGCATTGTTACTCCTCAACAAAATGGAGTGGCTGAACGAAAGAATCGTCATTTACTAGAAGTTTCCAGGGCATTAATGTTTCATATGCAAGTTCCAAAACCCCATTGGCCCGATGTAGTCTCCACTGCTTGTTTCCTCATAAATCGCATGCCTTCGTCTGTTCTTCATGGTCAGGTCCCATACTCTCTTCTTTTTCCATCAAACATTTTGTTTCCTCTTCCTCCTAAGGCATTTGGGTGTACTTGTTTTATTCAAGACATGCGTCCTCAAGTGTCCAACCTTGATCCAAAATCTCTTAAATGTGTCTTTTTGGGATATTCTCAACAACAAAAGGGGTATCAGTGTTATTCTCCTCCTTTAGGTCGTTACTTGGTATCCGCTGATGTTACCTTCTTTGAGAACAATTCTTTCTTTGCTTCTGCTGTATCTCTTCCTGTGTCTCCTTCAGGTACCCCAGATAACGGTTTTCTTGTTTATACAATAAGTAAATAGATACATCAAGTTGAACCCCCTCCACGACCCGCTATCAGTCAAGTATATTCGAATCATGTACCACAAATGATTACGGCACCGACTACCGATCCACACACCAATATTTCGCATGTTGTTTCATCCCCAGATCCTGTGCCTACCCTTAGCACAAGCCATTTTCAACCAGTTGCTATCTGTAAAGGTAAACGTACTTGTACATACCCCATTTCTACCTTTGTTTCTTATGATTCACTATCGCCCGCTTCTAAATCATTTGCGGCCTCTTTAGACTCGATTGTTGTTCCTAAATCTGTAGTTGAAGCCATAACCCATCCTGGTTGGCAAGAGGCAATGAAAGAAGAAATGACAGCTTTCAAGTATAATCACACTTGGGATCTGGTGAAATTACCTTCCAATAAGAAAGTGATTGGCTGTAAATGGGTCTACGCTATTAAACTAAATCTGGATGGTTCTATAGCAAGGTTAAAAGCTCAGTTGGTGGCCAAGGGATATGCTCAAACTTATGGCATTGACTATTCTGAAACATTCTCTCAAGTTGCTAAGTTATCCTCGGTTAGACTGTTTATCTCTTTGGCTACTACTTATAGTTGGGATCTTCATCAGCTTGATGTGAAAAATGCTTTCTTACATGGCGACTTACGGGAGGAAGTCTACATAGAGCAACCATTCGGGTTTGTTGCTCAGGGGGAGTTAGACAAGGTGTGAAACCTATGAAAATCCTTATATGGCTTGAAACAATCTCCACGTGCGTGGTTTGGGGGATTTAGTTTTGTCATGCTTGAATTTAGCTTGCAGAGAAGTGCCTATGATCTCTCAATTTTCTTCACTTCATCAAGTTTAGGGTGCATTTTATTGGTGGTGTATGTGGATTATATTGTGATAACAGGCAGTGATACGATTGGAATTTCAAAGTTGAAAGCCTTCTTGAGCACCAGTTTTCAAATAAAAGACCTCGGTTCATTGAAGTATTTCTTGGGCATTGAAGTGCTTCGTAGTAAAAAGGGTATCCTTTTGACTCAGAGGAAATATTGTCTTGATCTACTAGATGATGCTGGAATGATTGAGGCAAAGACATGTGATGCACCAATGATAACAAATGTGAAGCTAAAGCCTGGAGAGGGAAATCTTCTTGAGAATCCTGAAACGTATGGAAGAGTTGTTGGTAAGTCGAACTATCTTACTATCACTCGTCCAGACATTGCATTTCCTATAAGTGTGGTTAGTCATTTCACATTTTGAGGTATTTGAAGGGAACGCCTGGAAGAGGAATTTTGTATCAAAACCATGGTCATCATATAGTAGAAGGTTTTACAGATGCTGATTATGCAGGTGATATTACTGATAGACGATCCACGATAAGATATTGTGTGTTTGTTGGAGGCAATCTAGTGTCTTGGAAGAGTAAGAAACAAACAGTGGTGTCACGCTCAAGTGTAGAATCCGAATACAGGGCTATGCCACAAACAACATGTGAGCTTGTATGGTTAGGGCACCTTCTTGAAGAAATTGGATTTGCTCAAACAAAGTCAATTATGGTGTGATAATGAGACAGCTGTTTACATCGCCAATAACCCTGTGTTTCATGAACGAATAAAACACATTGAGGTCGACTGTCACTTCACCCGAGAAAAGATAGAAGACTGTACAATCTCAACACAACATGTCAGAACTGGAAGTCAGCTAGCAGACGTATTTACTAAAGCTCTATCGGGCAATCGAGTTAATCACATTTGTACCAAGCTACGCATGATCAATATCTATGTTCCAACTTGAGGGGGAGTGTAAAGGAATGAGTTGTTTGTCAACATCAGAATTGTGAGCTGTTTGTCAACATCACAATTCTATTGGATTTCAGCTGTAAAGAGAATGTACAGCTGTTTCCTACTTACCTAATTTGCTATATAAATGTGTATCAACATATAGAATTAATAAGACAATAAGGACAAGCCAAAACCTATAAAAAGGCACTATGATTAACCAACAAAGATATGTTATTTACAACTCTAAAAGCTCAATATCGCATTTAATTCCGATTTAACTTAAGCATCGGGAAGGCTATGCTAGTCACACAACTAGTCTCCCATAATAACACTTTTATTTTGTAAAAACCTCTACCATGAAGATCTTAGCTGTAACAGCGAAGAACAATAAAAATTAACGCATAGAGACAATTTCGTCTTTCATTCGACTTATTTAAAAATTTTGTTTAAATTGCGTCCAAATAATCCAGCAATTTAGAATAAACATTAGCGCGGTCCATTGTGACAAATACTATACATGTTGATGCTCTAATTTTCTTTCTTTTTTATTTTTCCTTTTAATATAAAAATTAGACGGTCAGTAATTTGTAATTTGGAAAGAATAATTATAATAAAAAAATAAAACAATCTAGAATCATAAAATTATTTTTATCATAAAAAAATTACAAATAAAGAGTGGCAGACATAGATGGGGCTTATGTTAGGATTCAGGAATTCTGTCAAACAAACAAGCCAAGCTACTCTTTTGTCTTTATGTTCAATTATTAACTTATGAACATAATAATTATTAATAAAAATACAAACTTTGTCTGCTCTAAAAAAAGTTGGTGTCTTCGTCATTAGGGTTACCTTTCTTCTAGAAACCATCACTATAGTTGATGGTTCATTTAATCCATACAACATTACTAATTGGGTTGTGGACAAAATTTGAAACTATGAACCATTAAATCACATACACAGACAACAATAAAAAAAACAAAATCATTCAAAAAATATATTTTTTTTTGAAGAAATCATTCAAAAAATATATACAAATGTTATAACTTATTTTAACCGATATTTGTATTACAAATTCAATGAAAATTTTCACTCTTTCTATAGTTCTACAACGAATTCGTGTGCAAGCATCCTTGACATTCTTTTCATTGGTTGTCGTGGTACTTACTATATTGTAAATCATAGTGGTGAATTCACTTGTATAGAAGTGAATCCATGGATTTCACTTTTTTTAATAGATAATATAGGTTATGTGTATTTAAAATTTATGGACACCACGTAAATATATAATTAGACCCCACGTATGAATTAATTTTTACTTAATAGTTTTATCAAAAACATTTGTTGTGCAATCAACGGTGACTAGTTCAAGTGGTAAGCAGTTTCGAGTTTTGTGATGCAGAAAATTTTTATTGGGTGACTCACCAACCATAACTATTCAGTGAGAGACTCGTGTCTGATTCAGATGCACAAAAAAAATTGTGACGCAAAGTGGTTAATTTATGAACATCATCTTTCTTCTACTACTTTCTAAACACTTTCACTTCTCATCTTTCTTTTACTAATTTCTAATAGTTAACTGGTTGTGGAATACTATAATGATATTTTGTCTTAATATTATCAAAAAAAATATTTATTTATATATTTAAAAATTAAATTTATTTGTATATTAAATTTGGATCCTATGATAAATGAATATTTATTTACATATAATAATAATTAAAACTATTTGTATATTAAATTTATATCCTATAATAAATGAATATTTATTTACATATAAATTGTATTTGTATATTAAATTTGGATCGTATGATAATAGAAGTCTGGATCAACCGTTACTTCAACGAGTTGCTAGTCTTTTATGTTCTTATTTTTTTTTTCGTTTTGGTATTAATTCGAGAGTACAACTAAAGGAAAAGAATGAAGATATAACCTTGCAAAGTTTGGTGCATCAAAATTATGAAAAGCAGGGGCATATATTGACCCTTAACTTGCTAGATGTATGGCAACTAATTTGCTGAAGAACCTGGCTTGTCCAACTATTGCACCTTTTGTCTAGCAACATAACAATCTATGTGGTTCTTTCATAAAAATATATTTTTTTGTTTTCATCACAAGAAGATCCTACATTAATCCTAGTTGTGGGCCGTACCTTTAGGTTTGGTTTTCATAAAAAAAAATTTTAATTCATTTTTCATAGATCAAATTCATCACCATCCCCTGAACTTGGTTCAAATTGGTTACTACCCCCAAAACTTTGAAAATGTCCTCCCTATCGCTTAAATTTGCAAAAAGTGCTCTGGCTTGCCCTTTGAAAATCACATGTCAGCTTTTGATTGGAGAGAAAAATCAAAAAAATGACAAATTTGAAAAATCAAACCAATCAAATGTTGATACATGAAATTCATTGGTCAAACCGGTGCACTTTTGCAAGTTGATGAGTAACGGACATATTCAAAGTTTAGGTAGGCAATAGATGAAATATGTCAAGATCATGAGACTAATGATGTATTAGGATTTTTTGTAATGTCGTATAATTTTTTTTTGAAAAATATGGACTTTTAAAGTGATTAGGTTTCGAACCCGGGACCTCCATCTTTACTTTGAGAGGTGTACCAAATGAGCTATACCCCAATTGGTATAATAGAGAGAAGCTTGTTCATGATTCAAAGAAGGATCTTTTATCTAGTATTGAAACCGTTCTATTTATTAAGAGCGCATGAGAAATTATACAATTTGCACTGGAAATGGTTTCGGGTCATTTCTCTCATGCGCGCGAGAACTTATCTTATTTCTCCTACAATTTTAGAGGTTCATAAGGAATATCTCAATATAAACCAAAAACATTCGCTTATAATTCTTCAGGGAATAAAACTCATAAAATTCAAATTTTTCAAAACCACCTTACTGCAATTGGTGATTTCAATAAATGGTTTTGAATGAAATTGATTTCATACAAGGTTTTGATTTCTAATAAGCCAAATTCAACTAAGATATCCATTATATATATATATATATATATATATATATATATATATATCTTCATGTTGGTAGATACATCTAGGAGCATGTTTGACATTGCAATTTGCAATAAATTTTATTTATTTTTAAGAATAAAATTTACAGTCTTATATGTAAAAAATAAATGAATTTGAATTGATTGTTTTTTTTAGAGAAATACACAAAAATACAAAGTTTAGTATAAATAATTACTTTTATTGTCTATTACTTAATTTAATTGTCAAAAATGTATTGTCAAGGTTTTCTACCACTTTGTGATAACCTCGTCGGATTTTATAGTTATCTTATAGTTTTTTCAAAACAACGTAATTTATGGTATTTTTTTACGATGATTTCATTATACTTTATTTATAGTATTTATAATTATTGTATACATGTCATATTTATATTTTTTTATTTATTTTTTGTATTTGAATTTATTTTTGATATAATAATATCGCATTTTATAACTATCTTGTAGTTACCATATAGTTTACTTATAGATATATTCAATATAACAAAATCGTATTTTATAGTTATCTTATAGTTAATTCAAATTGATGTAATTATGCTATATTTTTGCTATGGTTTACTTGTAATATGTCAAATTGATATAGTTGTATTATATTTATTTGTATTTAATTAAGTGTGTGCTTTAACTATGTGATAACTATAAAAGAACTATTAAATAAATATGTATCGGTAAAAAAATTTCGGAAAAAGTATAGTATCATGGATCTTATTTTGAAGGGAAACATAAAGAAGAAGAAAGTATTCTAAAGCGGCATGTTGAAAAAATAAACGGTTTGTGAGATAAATCAAAAATAAGAAATTAGATATGACAAAAAGAATGTAAAAATGTAGATAAAAATAGTTTAGAAGGTAAACTTTCAAATGAATTGTTGGAAACATACTAATCATGTAAATTGCCCCTTTTTTATATAAATAATTGGTTCCAGAAACGTCCATTATAAGTTACAGAAATCCTATTTTCCATAGAGACTAAAGTGACTTTTTTTAATCTACGGAATATAGACTCCCTAGAACAACGGTTGTAAATCCTCAAATAAGCTGCATACAAAATTTGTCGTGTAAGATTTCTTTTCTGAAAAACAATAGATGTTTTGACCTGAAAATTCTTTACAATTTTTAAGGTTAACAGTAACCTGAAATTTGTTAATTGTCACACGAGTGAGAATGTTTCTAAATTTGTCGACTTTTTATTCATTGTGTTTATCATTTAGCCTTGCATTGAGTGTTTCTATTTACCGATCAAATTTTCTGTTGATTAAAAGTCATGGCCATTTGTAAACAATAGGAATCCTCCCCCTAGCTAGTGAAGAACATGTAGCCAGCAAAATATTCAATTCTTGAAAAGATTGTGTTACAATTGACCAAATTGACACGGATATGACTAGACGGATATGACTAGACTTTGGAAAGACATAACTTTTAATTGTTATATACATATATAAAAGTTTTCTTCAAAAAAATATACATATATAAAAGTGAGTACTTTTCCCATCAATTATTTTATTGTTTTTTAAAACTTAAATAAAAAATAAGTGCATTTCTTGCTAGATTAAGGGTATGTTCATTTTATTTGAAACTTCTAAAACATGATTTGTGGTTTGATTATTTTATAAAAAAATTATTGTGAAATTTTTCTTTGCAAAAAATAGTGCTTGTGGTTTCAAAAATTTACAAATTAAGAAAAAAATATGTTTTTTCCTTAAATATAGTAATGTTCCCGAAGGTATTTCAATAAATTTAACATTTCTATAGTTTAATCATATTATCTAAGAACTATTCATCAAAATTTGACTAATTTTCAGAAATTATTCATTTTAATATGATTTTTAAAAGTTACCATTACCTTTTAATTGAAAAAATATTTGTACTTCTCAAAAAATTCTAAATTTAAATTACTAAGATGTATTGTATTATTATGAACAGTGCTACTAAATTTTAATTCATTATAGACAAGATTACTCCTTTTATAATGTAAATTCAAATTAAGAATCATATTTTTGCTAACTTTGAAATCATAAGCACCATTTTAAAAAAAATTCATAGGAATCTTTTTGCAAAACAGTTAAACCAAATTCATGGTTTTTAAGTTTACCTTTTTTATGTTAGGATGTTAGTTTGTTGTTAATGATAATTTTATACACTGTTAAAAAATTTGTCTCCGAAACAACTAAAAACAATCATTTAATTGTGGATATGGATTCTCTAAATATGATAGGTGGTACATTTATAAATTTCAGATTGACTAAATTTACAAATGTACCAATGTTAAAATTTAGAGAATCTTTTTGTTTTAATTGTTATTGCAAAATATACTCAAACTTCTGTAAAGAAAATTCTCGAACAGACATTAAAATTTTCTAATAAGTGGAAATTTATAGTATTGACTCTTGCTTTATTGTAAAGGAATTGTGTACAACAAATTTTTTTTATCAAGGTCTCTACTGGTTTTTAGATCTCTATCGAGTAGAGGAAGACCTTTTGTAATCTGTTGATGAAGGTTGGAATTGAGTAAAAAATTTAGTTAAAAAAGAGAGTAATCAAGTGCAAGCAAGTGAGAGAATGTGATGTCACGTCAAGCAGATATTGAGGATTGAAAAAGTATTGATTTTTTGTAATTTACCATAAATGCTACCTCTAGAAAATATTTGTGTTAGTGGGATTTGTTTATTATTATCTTAAGCAAAATTTCTTAATACTTAGCATAGTTTATAATGTTTTATTATTTCTTTTTTGGGTTATATTTACCCATTTCTTTTTCTTTAGATGGGTGCTTCAATTTTTACATCATTATTCTCTTCTTTCTTTGTAAATATTCTCCATTAGTATAACTTAGCATTTTCTTTACTATGAAATCTGTCCAACAAGCAAGACCTTCCTTGAAGGCTGTCCAAGACTTCATCCATGTATTGTGTGTATTTATTTGATATTTTGTGTTGATTGTGCGTTTGAATGTTTATTTCTATTTGATTTTTGGTTAAACCCGTGCTAAGTTATGTTATTAAGAACCGAGAGGAGATGTAGAATAATGGAGCACAAACACACACACTTTATGCATGAGACATAAAGGAAATTGCTTTTGAGCCAAGGGTTTTACTTTGTAAATGTTTAACTGAGATTAATGTAATGTTATTTAATGAAACACCCCTTACTGTAAAAACAGAATACTAATTATATTATCTATATAGCAATAAAACATATCATTATACAGTTCCCTTTGCTACTTAATTTTAACGTAATCTAAAAACATATATACTAAGTCTCACATCCCGACATTTATAATTTCTATATGCTTATACTGGCGAGGAGAGAGAGTTTGAAATGGAATATAGCCAGCCAACCTTTCATCCATGATATCTACAGGTAGTGAGCTTCTAGTACAAACTTTATCTACAGCTTCAAAACATTGAAAAATATGTAGTGATTATAATGAGTCGCAAGCTCAGTGAATATAAACACTCAATGAATTGACAATTGCACAAATTCATACAGTTGCATATTACATATTCAATGGATATTCAGACTTGTATGCTAATGAATGAGTCATTTATTATTTATTGTCACATTACCAGCCAAACTATTGCCCCAGGATACATGTAATATATATCAGATAACAAATGATTCGCTGGCCAGCCTTATAAACAATTCAATGATCTTTCAATCCAAATAGCAGAACATAACCTTTCAGTTCATGTGAAATAGAACATGACCTTTCGGTTCATGTGAAATAGAACATGACCTTTCATTTCATGTAAAACAAAACATGACCTTTCGGTTCATGTAAAACAGAACATGTATTGCAATAGTTTGGAAGGTATGTCACAACTTTTCCATTTTCATTTCCTTCGGTCATTGTGCATGTACATATATCATATAGAATCATATATCAATTTCATCAAGTATGGAAACTCATTTCATTTCATCGAAACCAATACATATACACACATATAAATTCACAATTCACAATAAATAAATTATCATATCACACATATTTAAATATCAAATTTTAAAAATTCATTTGCAAATGATTACCACATGTTACATATTATCAAGTCAGATCACATTAGCAAATGATTATCACATTCAAATGTCACATATTATCAAGTCATAGCAATTTTAAAATCACACATCAATACACAATGAACACATTTCAATTGCAGATACAATGCCAAGTTCATATCATATTTATACTCACAATATAACCAAGCTAATTCCCTCAGAAGCGACTTGAACCTTCCTCCGGTGCACTTTCAATATTTTGAGCTCCTATAAACAAATACAAACTTATATCATATTCTTATACCATGGATAGTTTCATTTTTTTTTAATAATTATCCTACAATTTGAACTTTATACTCTCATGACCTTACTAACTTCTAAAATCTATATCTCTCGAAATACTGAATCAAACTCCTAATTTTAGAATTTTTCAACATATGTACAATTTGTAGTGAATTTTTACTTTCACACACTAAATCATTTTTTCCTGCTGAAATAAGAACCGGTCCTATCAAGACCTTGTCTTACTTAAAAATTCATAACTTTAGAAATACTAAGCCAAACTACCTTAAACTAAAGCCATCCACTTTCTAAGACATATAGGCATAACATACTAAAATCTCAGAATCATCCAATCAATATACTAGTTTCAGTGAATCAATCTTTCACACCCTGCATCTGTCCATTTTCACCTAATAAACTCTTAGTAAAACAATCATAACTTTTCGTGCAAAGCTTAGATTGAACTCATTCTTTTTTTTCAAATAAACTAGATAGGTGAGGGTACAAAATATCAAATTTTCAAAATTTTACATCTAGTATTAAAGCCGTAACATCAGTTTCAATCCCAATATACTTCTATGACTATTCTGCTCTGGACAGTCTGAATTAAATAAATTATAGAAAAAAAATCCACTTATTGAAAAATCCCCAAATTTTACAACAAGAACCCTAACAGAGCTACAACTCTTCTTTGTATCATAACTCTAAACTCTATCTGTAACCCTATGAAAATCACCTTACAAAACTGAAAACATAGATAAGTCCTACTTTCTCTTCTTCCTTTCTTCTCTAAGCTCTTCAAAGGCTGCATTTTTCTCTTCCTTTTTGATGAATTATCTCATCTTATCTTAATCTTATCAGGTCATATAATATCTAAGTAGCCAAAAGACCATTTTACCCTCCTTTATTATTAAGTATAAATAC
>CATIWQ010453346.1:0-13835 GCA_949673415.1 Euphorbia schlechtendalii | reverse complement strand
TGTGATATAACGCTGTTTAGTGAGCCAACATTTTTGGAATGGTAACTTGCTAAATATGGCTATGTGAGAGCGACCCGTACTAAGCATAGTATTGATGTTGTCCAGGTTTATATAATTGTCTTAATTCATTTGCGCTAGACTAAGAAACATCATTTCATGTGTTGCTCTGCGGTGAATAATTGAATATCTGAGTGTCTAGAACCGAGTTTGTTAAATTAATCTAGTGTTCGTAATAACTTTGATGATTTTACATTTTTTCTTTGCCATACTTATTCGTAGGGAATATCTTTATACTTTTTATCTTTTCTAATCTTTCATATATTTGTCTATCCATCCATCATTCCAACTAAAATGCAAAAATATTTTATTTTCTTTATTATGTTTTCCCTTGTTGATCTTTAGAGCTAGTCCTTCCCTGTGGGATTGATATCTTTTAAACTACATCGCAACTGTACACTTGCAGTTATCATTATTTTTCTATTTGATAAGTGGTACTGACAACACCTTTGCTTTATGTGAACATGATTTTGGCGCCGTTGATATATAGCCAAATCTTGTGAATAAACTATTAAACTTATCAGTAGAAAAGTGGCAAATAAGTTTTTGGCGCCGTTGCCAGGGAACAAGCCTTCCGGAACCAGTGTAGTCAAAAACTTGCGATCAGGATTTCAACTTGTTTTCTATGTCAAATCCTAAACATACATCTAATCCTAATCTACCTGCATCCACAAAGGTTAGCATAGGGGATGAGACGTATGTTCGATTTTGAATTTAGCGAGGCCCATGTGGCCTAAACAAAAATCAATCGCGATATTGTGTTTGTTATTTAAATAAAATAGTTCATTTTATTAGCACATTGATTGCTCATTTTAAGTAATGAAATAGCTCACATGGTAAATCGGTGAGGGCTATTATCTGGGAATTTATTTTATTCCCTTCGTGGGGGTGTTCTAACATACATCTTCTTTTAATAAAGAAAAATAGATGAAGAAGAATTACAACAGTTGAAATAAAATAAAAATAATTAAAATCCTAGGTTCACAGATTGAATTAGAAGAAGAAATTAAACACTGAAAGCACGGGAATTAAAGTTCTAGGAACTTAAAGGCTTACCCTTACTGAATGGATCCACTTCGAAGATGTCTGATCAATCTTTGAGAAATCCTCCTCGTCCTTTAGTTTAGGTGAAAAGGTTGTATTAAAAGTCCAAAAATATTCATTTTAATTCTTGGAAATTAAAGTCATTCTAGAGGTATTTTTTATCTGATAATTTTTGGGATCTTGTTAATGGAAAAAGACCCGACTATTTATAGGAAAATGCTGAAAAATCCTAAAATGGAAAGTTTTTCCTACGAGGGGCTTTGCTGGAGAAGATCTTGGTGAGGCTACCTAGCTGTGTCCTTGGCGAGGCCTCGTCAAGGACATGGGCACTCGAACTTTTCTTGTATTTTCATATTTTTTTACTTAATATTTTTCTATTTTATTTTTATATTTTTTGCGTTTTTTATTTAGTTAATTAATTTTTGAATAAATTAAATAATTTATCTAAAACGTCCTTCTGAATTAGGGATGAGGTGGATTTCCATTCGGATATGTCAGATTACTCAAAAATTGTGTGATTCAAGGATCCCGAAAAAGCCATAATCATCGAACACGCGAGCTGGTACAAAATCATGTGCTCACAGGTGCCCCTCGTGTGATAATTGCTGGTTGTATAACTAGTGTTATCACACGAAAAGAGTAGAGGGATAGAGAGAATACCTTATCAGTGTGGTTGGTGATTTCCTATTCTCAATCAATAAAATAGACCTTCCTTTCTTGTGCTGTGTCTTCATAAGGTTGTCCATTTCTTTCTTCATAATCCCTTGGTGCTTGATGCCACTTTGTGCGGGTCAACCGTTTCTTTTTGAGGCGTCCCATTAGTGGTAACCGTTTCATTCTTCGGTTGAGGTCATTGTGTGCCCCTTGGAATAATTGGAGATTGATGCCTAAATGCGATCTTGAATTTCCTTAGTAGGATTTCGTCTTGTTTTCTGTGTCAAATCAAGAAGATAATGTTGATCAATATTTCATGATGAATGTTTTAATTATTTGATTGAGTTTAAGTGGAGCAAAAAATTTTACCCCTCCAATCAAAATTAAAACATCGAGGAATAAATGAATTAAATGAGTTTGAGGAATATTGGGGATGTCCCGTTCATCGTTTTGTAGTGTTAGAAGGCTGCCATTGGAAAATAATAAATAAATAGGTGAGGCACATTTATTTTCTTTATAAATAGGGCTCCCCTTTGTGAGTGGGTGACACGGAGCGGTGGGCCGAGAGTGCATGATTTCATAGGTGCGGTCCACTGGGGTATTTGAAAAAAGGAGAAAAGCACCGGGTCTGGAACCCGGGAAAAAGGTTTGAAAGAGAAAAAAGGTGAAAAAAGTTTAAGATTGGTTCGAACTCGAATCCGCCATCTCTTAGTGTGGAGTCGCCACCTGGATTAGCTGTTTTCAGGAATTAGAGTCCTGTGAGGCTTAACGTCTAGGGAACGGCCCACCAAGACACAGAGATTCGGGTCCAGGATATGTTGCTTATTTCTCATTGGATCACATTCAATTACATCTACAAAAAACCGTTATCTTTTAATTGCGCATATTCGCACTTAGGTCATTTTTGGAGTTTCGATGCATGGTTCACTGATTGCGAAATAATAAATCATTCATGAAGCGGAAAAATATACCATCCACAAAATAGTAAGTAAAGGCAGAAAGTAAAAGTGAAAAATGGAAATTACAAGGCTTCAAAAATCAGGGGATGCAACCGCCCGCTAACCTATTAATTACATTTTCCAAAAATTGAAATTACGATACCTGAAGGAAAATTAAAGTTCTAAACATACATCTAATCCTAATCTACCTGCATCCACAAAGGTTAGCACAAGGGATAGCACGTATGTTCGATTTAGAATTCAGCGAGGCCCATGTGGCCTTAAAAAAAGATTGCAATATTGTGTTTATTATATAAATAAAACCATTCATTTTATTAGCACATTGGTTGCTCATTTTAATTAATGAAATTGCTCGCATGGTAAAAAGTGAGGTCTGTTATCCTGGAATATATTTTATTCCCTTCGTGGCGGTGTTCTAACATACATCTCCTTTTAATAAAGAAAAAGATGAAGAAGAATTACAACAGTTAAAATAAAATAAAAGAAGAGAAAGTCCTAGGTTCGTAGAAGAAATCAGAAGAAGAAATTAAACATTGAAAGCACGAGAATTGCTGTTCTAGGAACTCAAAGGCTTACCCTTACTGAACGAATCCACATCAAAGAAATCCGATCGGTCCTCAAGAAATTCTCCCCGTCTTTTTGTTTAGGTAAAAAAGCTATAGTAGAAAGTCCAAAAATTGTTCGTTTTATTCTTGGAATTCGGAGTCATTCTAAAAGTTATATTTTTTTCTGATAATTTCGGGGTCCCGTTAATTGAAAATGACTTGACTATTTATAAAAAATCCCGAATATCCAAAAAAGGTAAGTTTTTTCGGCAATGGGTGTCTCGCCGAAAAAAAAGTCCGGCGAGGCCCCTCACCGGGACTTTGGTGAGGCCGTGTGCCTCGACAAAGCTTGGCGAGGGAGCCTCACCAAGCTCTTTGGCGAGGCCCCTCGCTACGTTCTTTGGCGAGGCAGGGGCCTCGCTAAAGACTTTGGCGAGGCACGGCCTCACCACAATCTCTGGCGAGGCCATACCTCGCCAAAGTTTGGCAAGGCTCGGCCTCGCCAAAGCTTGGCGAGGCTTGCCTCATCGAACCCTTTTTTTGGCGAGGTTCACCTCACACTCCTTGCCAATGCGGGTCCCGGAATCCCGTTTTCCATCATGCTTTATGTATTTTTTGTATTTTATATTTTTTAATTAATTTTTTAATTTTTTTATATTTTAATTAATCAATTAAATAATTTATTAAAAAATGTCTTTTTTGTTCTGAATTTTGAGACGAGGAAGATTTCCATTCGGATGCATCAGGATACTCGAAAATTATGTGATTCAAGGATAAAATCCCGAAAAAGCCATCATCATCGAACGTGCGAGCTGGTTCAAAATCCCGTGTTCACAGCTGCCCCTCGTGTGATAATTGCTGGTTGTCTAACCAGTATTATCACATGAAAAGAGCAGAGGGATAAAGAGAATACCTGACCGATATGGTTGGTGACTTCTTGCTTTCAATTAGTGATAAAAATAGGCCTTCCTTTCTGGCGATGTGTCTTCATATGGTTGTCCGTTTCTTTCTTCGGAATTCTTAGGTACTTGGTGCCCCTTGTGAGGTGTCTACCATTTCTTTCTGCGGTGTCCCTATTGTAGTCGGTAATCATTTCATTCTTCGATTGATAAAGGAGGCTATTTCTTTCTTCAGCCATCGAGATAACCGTTTCCTTCTTCGGTAATGTTTTGAATTTCCTTAAGAAGTTGACTTGGATCCTATAACAAATCATAAAGAAAATAATGTTAATATATTTTACGATTAATGTTTTAATTATTTGATTGAGTTTATGAGGAGCAAAAAATTTTTACCCCTTCAATTAAAAATTAAAACATTGAGGAATAAATGAGTTTGAGGAATATCGGGGTTATCCCGTGCATCGTTCCGTAGTGTTGGAAGGCTTCCATTGTAAAATAATAAAATAAATATTAGGTGGGGCCCACTTATTTTCTTTATAAATATTGCTCCACCTTCTTTATTCTATCACTTTTCATACTCTTCCTCTCTCTCTAAACACTTTTGCTCTCTATTCTCTCTAGCAAACATATTGTCAAAGGTAGCTGGCAGGGGAGCCCGCTTCACCCCCAATCTCACTCCTCATCCTACTGATGATCCCGGAGTATTCTCAGTTGACATTGACGCCGCATATGGTTTGGCAGCGATCGATACTATGCTGGGGTTTACTATTACTTCTCCCATAGATACCCTGGATCCTTATTCTCCAGCTCAACCTCACCTTTCTCGGATTGAGGTATTTGCTAAAAACATTTTTATTTACCGTTTAATTCGATATTATCCTGTTTAGGAACTAGATTTGAACTGATCCTTGAACCATGTCGCGGGATTTAAACTAGAAATAATAAACATTGACGAATTTGGGTTCGTCGAAATTTTTTCCGGTGGAAAACAAGGTAGTCCAGTGAGGGCTTGACCCTCGCCAAACTCTCTAGCGAGGGTTCTTCGAGACCCTCGCGAGTCTCTGGTGAGGGACTTTCGGTCTCCTTGCTAAAGTCTCTAGCGAGGGACCTTTGGTCACCTTGCCAAACATGTCTGGCGCGGCCCTGAGGGCTCGCCAGATTTTTCCAGCGACGAACTTCGGGGCCCCGGTCACTCCTACATTTTTTTTAATGTGAAAATAAAGTTTGGGACCCAAACGTGCTTTGGACCTAAATTGTTTGAAAGAAGAAATTATTTTAGCTTTCCTCTTGCCATTTTTACATTTTAATAACAAAGTGCATATTTTTTGATCTTGTTTGCAATCCCCCACGCTTCACCATATAATCATGGTATCGTCACGCCTCTTCTCTCCCGGGGCTTGTTCAAGCCATCGAGGACACTGGTTTTAGTCATCTGGCATGATCTTTACGGCCTACATTATTTTTGTATGCGACATTGATTGCGCTAAGACGAAGGTGGTGTGACATTTTGTAGACCTTCCATTTTTCGATCGGGGAGGTTACCATCACCCCTTTTGATATCGTAGCGATCACTGATCTATCATGGACTGATACTATGATCCAATTTGATGCTTTTTTGGAGTGGTTCTTCAAGGCTCCCACTGCTTGTAACCGTGTTGCTCGGTGTCTATCCTAGAGGCCAGGCGTTAAGTTATGGCACGTTGTTCGATTACTAGACGAGTCGACAGTCTATTTCCGAGGTTGAGATTCTTTTGTATGTTCAGTCATTTTTAGCCACCTTGTTGAGTATTACGTTCTTCCCGGTCTCTAACAACGAGATCAATTATGGGTTGATTGAGCCGCTAGCGGTCCTGGACAAGGTTAGTGGCCTTAACTGGCCACGGGCGATCCTGGCTCAGACATATTTTGCTCTTGACTTGGCTGTTCGGGGTCGCGTACGGTCGCTATGTTGCTGCCCCATGGTTCTTCAGTTATTGTTTGCTTACTTTATGAATTGCATATGTCAATTTTTTTATTGATTAACCTTAACTAACCCCTTTATTTTTGTAGGCGTGGTTCTTCTTTTATCAATTCCTTCCCGCCCCGTAGTTTGTTGATGCTCCGTGTTTAGCTTGGATTTATTCATCCTTCGAGGGGGATGTTTTAGATTCTTCTAGCTACTATCAACATCTTTGCGAGTTGACTCTTGAGCGGGTGATGGACCTCGTTTTGATGGATGAGATCATATTTTTATCTTTAAACTTATTCTGACTTTATTGTTCTTTCTTTTCAGGTGGAGCGCAACCCGCGGCTGGACCTTTCGAGCTATCACATGGCAAAGGAGATTCGACGTGACATGGATCGTAACCGCTTCATCCTTGAGGGGCCCAAGACCCGTGAGTGGTACCTGGGAGAGCGTATTTAGTTCTGGCGAACTAAGCCAGTGTCTGATAGGCGCATTCCGCTTGTGCCTCCCACCGGACTATTTTGGGCGCACTTGGTGATTACTAATCCAGAGGAGTAGGAGGTACTCTTCGAGGAGCATGGCGTTAGGCTCTCAGGACATCATGATGACTACGAGGCCTTTATTTGGGAGAGACTGCTCCCGCTTCGTTCTCTTGTTCAGCCCGAGGAGGCGCGTCCCCCTCCACGTGTTAGGGGTCCGAGAGTTGATGGTGGTTCTGATGTAGGTGCTAGCGGCGCTGGTGTGGGGTGCTGGGTATGAAATGTGTTAACAGTTATATTCATGTTGATTTATTTCTAACTGTTTGTCTATCTTTGTAGGAATTTACCCAGAAGAGGGTTTGCGTGCCTGATTTGAATGCTGCGGTCAACGACGCGAGTACCTCTGCAGGCGTCTTAGAGGGGAGGTTTGAGATTCCCCTTAACTCTACATTCTACTTGATGGGTTCCATGGGGACTTCACAGGAGGTGCCTCTTCCCCCGAGCTTTCACACATTGGCCTATGATCCCTCCGACACCACTCATGTGAGTTTTAAGCCACCAGTGATCTTTTAGGGATGTCTTGATGTTTGTTTACTCAGTCCTTTCCTTTTGCAAGTTGTACATGAGGAGATGGATCGGGTGGCCCAACATTCTTTTAAAATGAGGGACCTAATGCTTTCACAAGATGGGGTCACACGAGTATGTCATTTTTCTCGAGTTGTCATATGCGATGCATGATATGTTATGTTTTTATGGATGTGATCTTCGTGACATGTTTTATGATTGTAGGATATGGTGGCGAGGAGTGAGGAATTCGAGCGGCGCTATCGGGAGCTTAATGGTCACTTTCAATCACTGGACATTAGCCATCAGGTTCTTGAGGCGAGTCATCAAGAGCTGGGAGTCCGTTACCAGGGTTTGGAGGCTCGTCACTAGAGCTTAGAGGCCCAGTACCAGGAGTTTTTGTGGCAGAACACCGTGGCAGAGCAGGCTCAAGCTGAAGCGCGAGCTTCTACCTCTGGTTTTCACCCCCCTCTTACGTTTGATATCGAGACTCTATTTGATGGCTTAGATGCTGGGCGACTCTTCACTTTATAATGGGACGCCAGTTTTCTTCGCGCTCCCGAGCCTCCTCCTATGTCCGGTTCAGCAGATGGTGCTCCCGGAAGACTGGGTGTTGAGGACCTTGAGATATCCACCATGTTGCCCCGAGATCTTGTGGGTGGAGATAATGCTTAGGTGGTGCATGCTTAGGAGCTCCCTTTTAATTTTAGATTCCCCCTTTTTTTAACCGAACTTTTTAGATAGCTCCGCTTTGTAAAATCTGAAAAAGACTTTTGATTTATGAAAGAAAAGGGGATTTTGGCCTTTCTTAGTGCCGGGTCCTCGCATGTGGTGTTTTATTTTATGAATATAATTGCTTGTTTGTGAATTCTTTTTGTATATGTATGAATGAATGTTAATGCTAATGTATGTGGTTAATATGTGTAGGCAACACCGATCTTGAGGAATTTCCTTTAGCTTTTTCCTTTCTGATGTCGAGCCATAATGAGCGCCTTAGGGTCTTTCTCCGCACCATTCGGGGACCCGATTGGCCGAGGATTGAGAGTTTTGGTCTGCGGGGTCTTCAGTACCTTGCTTCCAGGCCTGTGAATATGGCCTTCATTCGTACTGCTCTGAAATTTTGGGATCCTTCTACTCATTTTTTCATTTTGTTGACTTCGAGCTTTACCCCTTGGTCAAGGAGTTTCATGCTATTCTAGGGCTCCCTTTTCCGAAGGAGTCGACGCCTATATCCCCCGTGAGATTGTCCTTCACCTTTCCTTCTTTCCAATTTGGAGGAGAGGATAAACTGAAGGGTTTATGGAACCTGGAGTCCAGCGGGTGCTCTTTGTCAGCTTCCCCTGATGTTGGTGGCTTCCGGGTTGAAGCTATCCTTAGCTGGTGTAAGAATACACCCAACAGTCATATAGCTTGGCCTTCAATGGTGACTCTAATTCTTCTAGGGGAATTTTTTTGTGGGGTTGGAGTGATTGTGCCTTTCTGCTTGCTGTCAATCATTGACCCACTCTTTACAGGCCTTTCTCTTGTAGCTTTAGCCTTGGCTAAGAGTTTGGTCCACTTAGACGCTGTTTCGCTGAATCAGGACTTATCAGGAGACCATTTTTCTTTACTAAATGTAATTCTCTTTCCTCATCTCTTTCTTTCGTGATTTTTGTTATTTGTTTAAACGAATGCGTTAACATAGGTATGGCCATTGGAGAAGCTTCGCTTAATTGTCGATCCATGCTTAGGGAAGGCTCGATACCTCCCTTCCCATTATGGTACTAGAGGCTTCACCAGGAAGGACCATCGTTCGCTGAGCGAAGGCGCTTGGGTCAAAATTTTGGGCTCCTACCGATCTTTTGAGGTTCGTTGGCTCAGCCCTTAGTTAGAGATTCCGTTCATGGTTACCGATGTCCATGATTCTGGTGTTTTGCTAATGGGGCTGTTTGGCATTACCTCCTATTCCCCTTCTCATCTGTGCAGGCAGTACGAGCGTCAGCAACGAGTTCCTCGGTCTCTATGTTCAACCCGTTTCCATGACTTTGGTCATAACACTCCTAATGCTATGCGGAGGCTCTGGGTGCGCTCTCGGGTCGTTATACTAGATTACACTGCCCCGGAGACCACCAACACTAATGAATTCTACATTAGATGGCTTGGTGAGTGGGAGAGGGATGAAGATGGTTTGGACCCCCTTCCCCATACTTTGAGGAAGCGCACAAGGTGGAATGACTGGCACCCTTAGATCTTATTTGTTTTCATCACTTGTTTTCTGACTTGTGTTTTTTACTTATTCTTGGATTGCTCTTGACATTATGGAATTTGTCGAATTTTATTTACATGTCATATTCTGTATGCACACTATTCATATAAACATAAACATAAGTCTTTGCAAACATAATACATTTCATTAAATGACTTTAAAAGGGTACAAGTTTTCCAATGATTTGAGTCCTACCACCAGTTAGCCTAGAGCATGTTTTCTAACTCACGGTCCCTCTATTCCTCACCTTGTCCTAATTTTTACCTAAGTCACCCTTCACGGGTTTTCAACTCAGCAGACATTTCTAGTTTTTATACAATAATGGTCCTAATTGTTGCCCAGGTAACCAAGTGCTATCTGGCAGACTAGTTTCTCTCTTTTATGGTTTACCGCTTTTGTTAATTTATTTCTTTTACTTTTACACGTGGTAGCGCTTGAGATTATCTTGATTGATTAGATTGACGAACTCGTTTCCATCCATGTCCATGATCTTGGCAGCATCTTTGCTCAAGATTTTCTTAATGACATAAGGGCCTTCCCAGTTTGGGCGAAACTTTCCCCATTGGTCCACATTTGAGGGTTTCATTTGTTTCAGAACCAAGTCTCCTACTTTTAACCATTGGCTTCTGGCCCTAACTCGACTGTTCTATGCCCTAGCCATGCATTTTTGGTACATCTGCAAATGATCCAGTGCCTTTAGCCGCTGTTCGTCAATCATGTTCAACTGTTCAAATCTGGCCTTTTCCCATTATGACTCTTCTAATCTCGCCTCCAGTGCTACTCGAAGCGATTTCACTTCCATTTCCACTGGTAAAACTGCTTCCATCCCATACACTAACGAGAAAGGGGTTTGACTAGTTAGTGTTTTGATGCTCATCCTGTATCCCCACACTGCGAATGGTAACTTATCAACCCAATCCCTGTATGTAACGACCATCTTGCTAAGGATTTTCTTAATCGCCTTGTTGGCTGCTTCTACCACCCCATTAGCTTGTGGCCTGTATGGTGATGACCGGTGGTGCTCCATCCCATATTTCCTCATTAGGTCTAATGTGGCTCCTTGGAATTGAACTCCATTATCTGATATAATGTGATGTGGGATGCCATATCGGGCGAATATATGTTTTTCAATGAACTTGGTCATCTTCTTAGCGTTGATGTTGGTGTAGGATTTAGCTTCCACCCATTTTGAAAAGTAGTCGACTGCTACCATAATGAATCGATGTCCATTAGTCGAGTTTGGCCGAATCTCGCCAATAATGTCGATGCCCCATGCTAAGAATGGCTAAGGAGTAGATAAGCTATGGAGCTCGGATGGGGGTAGATGGCTGATGTTAACGTATATATTGCGTTCGTGGCACTTTTGTACTTCCGATATGCAGTCTGTGACCATTGTTGTCTAATAATATCTCTGGCGCTGTATTTTCTTAGCCAGTGCTATCACATTCATGTGTGGACCGCAGTCTCCCACATGCATTTGTCTCATTACCATCAGTGCCTCCTATTCTGCAAGACATCTCAACAACATTCCTTCTGATGTTCACTTGAATAGGTCCCCATCTATGAGATGAAACTGAGTCGCTAATAATCATAATGAGGTTCTTTCAAAGTCTGTTGCACCTTCTGGGTATTCCCTGGTCTGTAAAAATTTGACGATGTCGAAGGACCAATTCCTGATAGCTTGTTGATCCTCCGTTTTCACTAGGCGATAGTAGAAGGGTTCTTTGGATGTTTTTAGTACAACAGGTTTGATTGACTGAGTTCTAGGGCCTTCCCACATTGATGCTAGTGTAGCGAGTGCATCTGCCATTTGGTTTTCATCCCTAGGCATGTGTTTGAAGATGCATTTGGAAAATTTGTTCGAGATTTTCCATACTTCTTCCATGTAAGGACGGAGTGATTCTTCTCTTATTTCCCAATCGCCAGTGACTTGTTTAATCACCAGAGCTGAGTCTCCAACCACCGATACTTCTTTTGTCCGTGCCTTTCGAAATGATTCTAATCCAAATAGGCAAGCTTCATATTCTGCCCCGTTGTTTGTTACTAGGAATTCCAATGTTTGAAAGGGGTATAACTTCTTTTTGTAGTGTTATCAATACAACACCTAGGCTGGCTTCGTTCCTGTTCATTGCACCGTCTAAGAACATTTTCCACTCTGTACCTACGTCCTCTATCAGCGTGAGTTGCTCATCTGGAAACTCTAGATTTTCAATGTAATCAAAGTCCAAGGTTTGATTTGCCAAAAATTCAGTGACTGCTCATCCCTTAATGACTTTTTTCATCACACATTCCATGTCGAATTCAGATAATAGCAATAACCATCGTGAGAGTTGTCCAACCAGTGTTGGTGACTGGCACAAATACTTTATCGGGTCTATCTTCGCGATGGCTTTTATCTGGTAAGATTAGAAGTAATGACACAGCTTCTTTGTCAACCAAACCATCATTGTAGAGATTTTCTCCACCAAGGTGTAGCGTGACTCATACTCAAGTAATTTCTTGCTCAAGTAGTACACTGCATTTTCGCTTTTATCTTTGTGTTGTTGCACTAGCATGGCTCCAACCGATGACTCTTCTACTTCTAGGTATAGGATTAGGGGCTTTCCAGGTTCTGGTGGCCGGAGGACAGGTGGGCTTAACAGGTATTGTTTGATTTTGTCAAACGCTATCTGACACTGGTCATTCCAAATAACTGGTTGGTCCTTTCGAAGTAGTTTGAAGATTGGTTTATAGATGGTAGTGAGTCTGGCAATGAATCTGCTTACATACTATAGAGACCCCAAGAAAGATCGAACTTCTTTCTCTATTTTCGACGAGGGCATATCCCTAATGGCTTTGCTTTTATCAGGATCCATCTAAATTCCTTTTTGGCTTACTATATGCCCCAAGAGTTTCCCTGATGTAACCCCAAATACACACTTTTTGGGGTTCAAGGGGAGATTGTATTCCTCAATTCTGGTGAGAAATTTGTCTAGAACAGCTGGATGTTCCTCCCTGGTGTTGGACTTCACAAGCATGTCATCTACATAAACTTCCACCTCCTTGTAGATCATATCATGTAGGAGGGTTGTAACTGCTCACAGATATGTTGTGCTAGCATTTTTCAAACCAAACAGCATTACCTTGTAGTAGTATACGCCCCATTCAATGATGAATGCTGTCTTGATCTTGTTAGTTACTGCCATTACTGAGAAACCATCCATGAAGGAATACATAGCTGCCCTTGCTACGCTGTCGACTAGTACATCAATGTGGTGTAGGGGGAAATCATCCTTTGGGGAGGCTTTATTCAGATCCCTAAAATCCATGCAGACTCTGACCTTGCCAGCCTTCTTTGCTACTGGGACAATGTTGGCTAGCCACGTCAGGTATTCAACCACTTCTAGGAATTTAGCTTCAATCTGCTTTGCCAGTTCATCCTTGACCTTTTCTGCCCATTCCGGCCTTTAGCGACGTAATTTTTGTTTCATCTGCTTGATTCGAGGGTCAGTTTGGATGTGATGTTCCGCAATCTGTCTATCCACTCCAGGCATGTCCTCATATGACCAAGCAAATGCTACCACGTACCATTTAAGTACATTTGTGATCTCTCTTTTTTCTTCAAGATTCAAATCATTAGAATTTGTCACTATTTTTGGTGACTCATTTGTACCCAAGTTAAGTTCGTTTAATGATGTATCATGAATGTTAAAGACATTATGTGTATGATCATATGAATGCACGGTGCTGTCAAGAAAAACATCAAACAAGTTAGCAAAATTATCGTACTTCATTGAACTGGCCTCGTAGGCAAAATTGTCAAAAACATCAAAAATGTTAATTATTACATCATCTATTTCCTCTTCCACAAGCGGAGGGGCTTCAGTCATCGCAGCAGCAGGTGCGTCAATGATAGGTTCTACTTCCTCGGCAGAGAATACTTCTGCCAGTGGATCTCCTCTTCCGCTTTCATCAATCACTGTGTTTACTTCAAGATTGGAACGAAAAAATATGGCAAGAATCGGTGGGTATCTGTATCTCCACCACATGGATATTATGGTGCCCTGAAGATAGCTCTCTATTTAGGTGATGTGCATGGTATGATAGTTCATCAAAATCTGGCACATGCCTCCTTTCTAGATGGTTGCGGTACCTTTCTTGTGCTCCCCCTATTATTAGCCGTACCATGGAAGGCTCAGACGGTCTTGGTACCAGTACCAGATATATAAGCATCCACCACCATATTTATCTGGTGAGTGATTCTCCCTATCTCTGCCTGCACATGAGCAGATCTCGTATGGCCTTTCTTGGGGGTTCTAAGAACGCTGTGAGCACGGGATTTTGTACCAGCTCGCGCGTTCAATGATGACGGCTTTTCGGGAAATTTATCCTCGAATCACACAATTTTCGACCATCCGACAATCTTCATATGGGAATCCTCCTCGGACGATTTACATTATTTAAA
>CATIWQ010453258.1:0-14196 GCA_949673415.1 Euphorbia schlechtendalii | reverse complement strand
TTCTTTACTCAGCTTAATTTCTTTTTGTATATCTATCATTTCCGCATCTGAAATACATAAATTATAAAGGGGGACTCTGAGTAACTAACACTTACTCAGAAGCAACTTCTGAAGCAGTCTTCTGAAGTTAAACTAAAACTTAAAAAAGAGTCATTCACCCCCCCCCTCTGACCTATTTAACACCCGTACTGGGTCCTACACTGTTAATTTCATTTTAGCTGAACGAATTTACATATCATGTAAATTTGCTTTGAATCTGTTCTTGAGACATTGCGTATAACATGTAACAATAAACTGTTGACTCTATAGAGATTGTTGGTTTGTTTTTGTTTAGAAACTTTCCAATACTTGGATTAATACAAATTCTAAACATAAAGACATCAAATCAATATATCATTTACTATGTGAACTTAGTTTTTAAAATCTTTGATCATTCGGAGTAAATGCTAGTTTATTACTTGAACTTAACAATAAGTGAAGAATGACTAATTTTAAACTTATATTTAGCATAAAAAATATAATTTCTCTCGTAAAGCAAATATATATGGAAAATTGAGTCATTATTTTTTTTAAAATTGCATTATCATGTTTAAAAAAGAAAAATCCTCACACATCCTAATATGCAATTCGAACCTAAAATATTTAAATATCATAACTTCAATCTTAATTACATTGACTACCGAATCATTCCAGCTAAGACTCAGACTTAAAGAGGAATTCACAAAAAAAATTGGATGTTTTACAGAAGAGAAATGGCATATCTTTTTCTAGCCTTTATTATAACGTAGGACCTTCCCAATTCATTTTACTCTATATATATGCCCACAGTTTCGAAATGATTGATACTTGTAAAAATTTTCACAGGACATGCGCGCCATTTGACTATTAGCAGAGCGAGGCCTCGTAACAACGCCACCTAACTTCACTAGGCTTACACGTCAACAGCAAATTACAATTTCCTCTTTATCAATCTCTCCGACATTTCCGAGGAAACCCAAATCCAACTACTCACTAAAAATTTCATCTTCCTACACAGATCCACGTACCCTCTTGGCCCCTCTCTTTGTTTCTCTTCGCTCCGGTCAGTTTCATTCTATTTTCCTTCTAGGTTGAATACTAGTAATAATTATAATCGTGAATTAAAATTGACTACTTCTCTTCCCCTCTTCAAATTTATATGCTTTTTGTGATTCCTCTAGTTGGGCACATTCGAATAAAATAGAAAGAATATGCTTTTATTACACCAATTACTCCTCTCTTATTGGTTTCATTTGGATATGGATAAAAAGCATTTGTGTTTCTTATATGGATTGTCTTTCGATTGTGTGGGCTTGATTCTTGCCTTTTGAGCTCCTCGGTTCATAACTGACGAGTTCCTTTGGTGGGTCTATTTCTATTTTTCTCTTGATTCTTCAGTTATTGTCAATTGGATTGCTCAAATCATTGATTCCCAGAATTGAGGTTTTTTAGACACTGATAAAAGTTAACGGAGTTCGAGGTTTATACAGATAGAGCAGCCTTACGAGTTAGTGGGGTTCTTCGATTATGATCGAATGTTGAGATTTTGTGATTAGGGTTAGATTGATCTGGAAATCAAACTCAAGCATAAGAAGATGTATCATGTTGGGAGGCTTGGCAGTTATATTACCAGAGGGGTTTACACAGTTTCTGGACCATTTCACCCTTTTGGCGGAGCTGTGGATATTATAGTGGTGGAGCAACCAGATGGAAGCTTTAAATCCTCGCCTTGGTATGTTCGGTTTGGCAAATTCCAAGGGGTTTTGAAAGCGAGAGAGAAGGAAGTTACCATTAGCGTTAATGGAGTTGATGCGGATTTTCACATGTATCTTGATCAGAGAGGAGAAGCTTACTTTCTTAGAGATGTAGAAGGAGAAGAAAGCGAATTCGTTTCATCATCTTCTTCTTCTGGCGATGAGACCAGCGAGAATTCCCTGAAATTCAGGCGACCAATTAAGTCCAAAAGCTGCAACTATGATGGTGTAACATCAAATTTAGATGACCAAATTGATGCTGCTAATGGGGAATTGACACCTAGGACTAGGTCACGAAGGTCTAGGATTTTCGGTCTAGTTTTCGGGCGAAGGTCAATGAAGAAAGGCAGTTTTAAAGAAGGAGATGATGCTGATGGTAATGGCATTGTAAGAGTAAATTCATTGGAGCGTGCTGAAATTGCAGCCAATCTGTTGGATGTGAAGTGGTCTACTAATCTTTCAGGTCTTAAGCCTGTTAAAGATAATGATGCTTCGCTTTCCTCTGCTTCAAATGCATCTGACGGTAAAGGAGACTCACAAAGGGTGATTAATGATGGCGAAATTCAGGTGGATTCAGCTTTGCCAGAAGATAATGAGGGATCTGGTTCTTGTGATGTGCAGATGGGAAATGTTTTTCAGTCTTCCTTTGATAACCAGGAAATTTTGAATGAGGAAAGTAATGTGGAAATTTCAAGTTCAGCTACCGCTGAACAAAATGTTGAAGCTTTGGATGGAAATAGAATTCATAGCCAGAAATCAGAGAACTCTGATATGGGGTTGGACAGTTCAAAAGAAGAATTTGAAGAACCACTGTATCGCTCTAGAGCTGGGGAAGTTCGTTTTTGTGCTGAAACTTTGCATGTAACTACAGAGCTGCTATCTGAGGTAAATGCTCTGTCAAAATCTTAGTTAGAGACTTAGCATGCCCAGCACAAACTCATTAACTTGAATCTGATATGCTTAATGTTTCTATTCCTATTCCAAACTGTTACAGTTGTTAGTCCTTTGGTACTTCTTCAGGTAATCTGATACTTGAAAATTTCATATGTATTATTTACGCAGTTTTTCTGTTGTCACTGTTCTTTTTCTGTGTTTGGTATTCACACTTTCATTCTGTAATGGGCCAATCACACTTCACATTACTATGATTATCAGGGCTTAACTCTGTAACTATTTGGCCTGGCTTGAATCATTGTTTTAATCGCTTTCATTCATGATTTTTTATTTGTTGACACTGAGGTGCTCCAAGTTTCTTTCAGGATTCAGTTATTCAACAAGCTTTAAAAAAAGAGTTGGAGATTTTGCCCATTGAGTCCTGTAATAATTTTCCTCAGCATACAAATGCATCTTCTCCTATATGCGAACAAGACGAGGTCAACCTTCAAGCTCCATTGACTTTGTCAGAGTCTTATACTGAAAAGGTCAGCGTGGATCCAACGCACAGTTTGGTAGAAATAGAACCAGAAAACATTAACAGCATAACAGGCTTTCGCAGTCCAACTGAGAATGAAACGATTATGGAACCTTCTCAGGAATCTTCTATTGAAGTAGAAAAACTATGTGATGACTGTGACATTATAAAACTAGCCAGCACCCTGGTATCTGAGAGTTCAGAGGAGGAACAATTTCCCTTTTCTGATTTAAATGACTCCAAATACCGAGAAAATGAGAAAGTGTCTGATATTCTCGATGATGTGGACAAAGAAGATCGTTCTTCCTCGCGTTCTCCTTTAAATAAACACGACGATTCTTCTTCATCTCAAGATTGCTTTCAACAAAAAAATCCGTTGGCCGATACTGACAACTTAATAGACAATTCAAAAATAGCATCTAATGCCATTTCTATTCATGTCAATACTGGTGCAGAAGTTGGACGCTTGACTGGATCGTTACCTAATATGTGGCCTGGAACTGACCGTTTTGGTACAGAAGATAGTCGTGGTCGCTTAAGTCGTTCACTGGACTCAAATTTCATAACCATGGAGTGGAGAACTCCAAGCAAGGAAATGGAATCAAATGTGGACAAGGACAACCAATTATCGCTAGAGCACTCCAGTCAGGGGAGTAACCTTTTAGAAAATATCAGAAGTGGTGTTGCAAATCCTGCTGCTGGTAAGATTGCATATTAATGTGGTTTTTTAAGCTTTGGTTTTCATGGCTTACCGGTTGATTGAAATATAACTGGAGATTTTTTCTCAGATGCACATACAATGTATGCTTATGGTGTACTATAAATATGAGTTTGCCTCCCGTTGCATCCTCATTGACATTTCATTTGAAAATAGAAATTATCTCTTTAATGAGGAGTTAGAGTTTTCAAATGAAAATACACCAACAAGGAGCAATGGCTTTATATGTTGATGGCTGAGTGCATCGGGAGCCCCCTGAACTTGTCCTAGAACACCCATTGCCCCTTGAACTTTCAAAACTTCCTAATAACCCCCCTGAACTTGCAAAATGTGCACCAGTTTGCCCCCTCTATACCATGCGCCACTTTATTGTTTGTTTGACTTTTCAAAAATGCCATTTTTCTTTCTCCAGCCAGAAACTGACACATGCCGTTGCGAATTGATGCACTTTTTGCAAGTTCAGGGGGTTATTTGGAATTCTTGAAAGTTCAGGCAAATAGGCGTTCAAGGACAAGTTTAAGGGGCTTCCGATGCATTAGGCCTATGTTGATTGTTGAAAGTTCAGTGCTTTTTATGCAATATGCTGTTTGCAGAGATATCTCTTTGCAGACACTTGTTACATGAAGGTATGGGAGCTGAAGCTGCTTCTTAAGCATTTGATGCTGAAAAGCTGGACATAAATAAATTAACTTTTTTAGGTCCTGCGATAGTGAAGAATGATAGGCTTGTTGTTAGTCATTACTTCCCATGGGATGCAGCTGCCCCAATTGTTTTAGGAATTGCTGCTTTTGGAAGGGAAATAACCTTTGAACTGAAAGCAATGATCCCAATTGACCGAGTTGAGAAATCTCTTGCAGGGTATCCATCAACAACTGATGTTGCCTCTGCCGGAACTTGGGGAATTTGGCCTTTCAGAAGATCAAGATCTCGTAAGATTGGGCAGGCAACTCCAATCGAGACTACAAGTACTGATGCTGAGAATGTTTCAGAAAGCAATATTAGTTTGGATAAAGATAAAAATACGGCTAGTCCTAAGGTGTTGAGAAAAAAGATAAGGGCAAATACTCCAACATCTGAAGAGCTGGCTTCCTTGAATCTCAAGGAAGGGAGCAATGTCGTAACTTTCACATTCTCAACCGCGATGTTAGGGAGGCAAAAGGTGTTTTTACATCTACTTTTTTTATTGCTTAAGTTTTACCTTTTTCCCATGTTGATGATATTTTGTCTTGTTTTGTTTTCTGAATTTTATTTTCAGCCTATCTCATCTGTTTAATTAATTTCTTGCAGTTTTTACTTTAATTTTACTGCTTAACAGGTTGATGCCAGAATTTTTTTGTGGAAATGGAAAACCCGCATAGTGATCTCTGATGTGGATGGTACAATAACCAAGTAAGATTTGTTTTAGCTTTTCTAGCATAGTAGAGTATTTCTTTCTGTAAAAGATTTACATTTTAAATTCCAGCTTTCACTTCCTTATGTTACTATTTTATGAACTGTCAAAACTCAATGCATCAACTCCAGTGTAAATGTGTCGTTATAATATGCATATAAAAATAATATTGTAACATTTGTTGGAGGGATAGATGAACTGCGATACCAATTGTAAAGAAATAATCAATCTAGATAGGATATTTTCCATATTATATTGTAATCAAGAGTCTGTGCTAATACACTAATCTGCCTAATTGTAAAAAAGAGCTGAATGTGAAAATTTTGACAAGTAAAGATGTTCTTCAGCAGGGATGCTGAATGCCTGAAACTGATGAAATGGGTCCATTAAAGGAGTTCTTTTTTGAAGTAGGTTCACTTTTGTTTGTCGCATTATTTTGAAGTTAACACTGATACCAATGTGATACTGCATTTCTGTCTTGGTTCTTAATGTAACAATTTAAATGTCTGTTTAAGAATTTTTTTGTTATGAATTTTGGACTTTGGTTCTCGCTCAAAGTTCTTTGCTTTGATAGCTCAGAATGTACATTTTTGGTCAGTTAGAGTCAGTTGTTACTCTGGCACTAATATATTACTCCCTCCGTCTACTAAATATTGTCGTTTTAACTAATTCCCAGTTTTTAAGATAACAATTAACCGAATGAGGTGATTTACTAATTTACCCTTTCATAAATGTTCTACTCTATTTTCAAGACTTCATTAATATGTTTAAATATTGATTCCCGTAGTCTTTCTCATCTTGTTATTGGAGAATAAAATATGGTTATCTAGAGAGTTGAACAAATTAACAGGGGTAGGAATGGAAAACTTAGAGAAAAAGCACATTGGAAATACAAAATTACAATAAAAAAAAGAAATCAAAATCCTCTAAAACGACAATATTTAGTAGACGGGTCGGTCAAGTTAGTAAAGCTTCCTCAGTTTTCCCACCTTTAGCATTTGGTTCCTCCTGCACATTCTGACTCTTGTTTTTCGACATTATAATCGCAGATCAGACGTTCTTGGTCAGTTCATGCCTTTGGTTGGAGTAGATTGGTCTCAAACTGGGGTTGCTCATTTGTTTTCATCTATTAAGGTTCGTTCCCTGTGGTGTTGGCATTATGCTCTTAGTTGATGTGCATATCAATATTTTTGCAATACTACTGCAAAACAGATAATTTCTCAGCTGAGCAACTGAGGTTCTTTTTGCTTGATATCTATCATTTGTGGACCTGAAATTCTCATGGCTGCTCATTTGACTTCAAAGTTCTACGTAGTGTACGACTAAAATATAAAAATCTCGCATGGACTGGAATTTATTTTGTTTTGTCGTTACAGGAAAATGGATATCAATTGCTTTTTCTAAGTGCGCGTGCAATATCTCAAGCTTATATAACAAGACAGTTTTTAGTCAACCTTAAGCAGGCAAATTGAACTTAACTCGCTATCGATAGTCCAGAAGTCCAATATCTCTGTTTCTGTGTTTAATTTTTTAATTTGTTGTCCCATTTTGCAGGATGGGAAGGCCTTACCAGTTGGTCCTGTAGTCATATCACCTGATGGACTTTTTCCGTCTCTATTTCGTGAAGGTAACTAACAACATATAGTGTTGATTTTCCTGTATTACATAATTTCTTGTCTAAACATATGTTTTTCTTCTACTTTCTAAGTCATTAGAAGGGCTCCTCATGAATTCAAGATCGCATGCTTAGAGGTTGGTTTTCCTCTTGTTCATAACTTATTCTTCGCATTGTCTATTGCTCTCTAAACCTATAGGCGTTCTATTTTCTTAAGAGAAAACGGTTATCTTGATTAAATTAAATTCGAGTGGATTGAGTTCATGCTTTTTTCTGGTAAATTTGAAGGCTTTACCTGAAGAAAAGTTAGTTAAATTTTGGTATGTAACAGGATATAAAGGCATTGTTTCCTTCAGACTGCAACCCTTTCTATGCTGGTTTTGGTAATAGAGACACGGATGAGTTTAGCTACCTCAAGGTCGGGATTCCCAAGGGAAAAATCTTCACCATTAATCCCAAGGTACCTTCTTTCTCACGAAATTACATTCCAGTACCTTCTTCGCTTCTGAGTTCCCTTTGAAACTCATTTACAGGGCGAGGTTTCAGTACACGGCCGCCACGACACCAAATCATATTCTTCGCTTCATGATCTTGTGCACGGAATGTTCCCCGCCATGACATCATCCGAGCAGGTTCGGTCCCACTTCCCTTTTCCAGGCAGTTTTAGGCTCTTTTCTATTCAACTTATTCACCAGTTCACTTTCAGTACAGTACTTATAATAAGTACTGCATACCTGTAAATTTTCACTTTTGAATTTTGAATATTAATATGAAAATATATAATAATCTAAAAATAGAGAAATATATATAATTCTAATAGATTATTAATAAATTGAATAAATTCAGTTCAGGTTACGCCTGCAAATAAGTTGAAAAGAACAAGAACATAGTGTTGGTTGAGTTGCTATTTTTGGCACGCATTTGCATTGATAATGCCTGATTGGTCTTCTACAGAGTAACTAATTCTTCCTTTCTTCTATTCGTCAGGAGGATTTTAATTCATGGAATTTCTGGAGATTGCCGCCGCCTGATATTGATATTTGAAAGTGTCAATTGAAAATTGTTGGTGTAAGTCTCGAGGTCCAAGGGACGAATTTGTTGGCAATGCCTGTTATGGAACTATTCAGGTATTCTCATTTTCATTTTTTTTATCGGAACTGATGGTATAACGTTGTGTTTCGGTTCGTGGAGTTCTACTAGGTGTCATTATTCTCTCTCTCTCGGCTAAAATGTGGAAGGAAAATTGGTTGCCTGAAAGATAATTGAAACTATGGTTTTTTTTCTGGAAAATTGCAGGTTGGACTGGCCAAGGCATGCGGTAAAAGTCTTATTGGTGTGGGGCTGGTTTCGAGTCAAAAGGAAATTCAGTTCATTGTAGATCGTGGCGAAGTAGAAATCGTGTCTTGCTTGAGAAAAGTTGAATGTAAAATATTGTACAGAGCATATGACTAGGTAACGGCAATTCTAAACATATCTCGCCCAAATTGGTATGCCTTGGAATGATCCATGTATAACTCTGATTTGACATGCTTGATCAATTTGTTATTGATACTCAGATCATAAAGCATTTCCGGTATTTGTGTTATCGCGATTTTCTTATATCATGAATAACCAACTGATTACAGATATGAGACCGTGAATTTGTTCTTTCTGGATTTGAAATATTAAGAATCCTCACCACACAAATCCTAATATTGTTTAAATTATATAAGAAAAAAATACGTACAAAGAGAGAGATTTATGGTTAACTTAAAAACGTATAACAAGTGCAAGCAATTTTTTTAAATTGATTTAATTTTGGAGGAGCTGAATTTTGAAATTAAGTTTCTGAAAAGCTTTTTAATGTCCTTTGATCTCCCCTCGATTCATCTACTGACGCAACTCGTACCAAATGAATTACTAGTAGTTATGAAATTTGATGGTGCAAGATGCACCAATATGTGTAGATTGTACTACTCATCTTATAGATTCACTTTTATCTCTCTTGGCATATGTTTTAGAATATGTTTGACACACTTTTCTTAGAATATTTTGAATAATATATGTCGCATCTAAAAGTAGAACCATGTAGAATTGACTCACCTTTGATATGTTCCTTTTAATGGAATAAAGCTAAAGATTGTGATTTCGCTATTTGTAGATTTTCAATAATTCACATTTTGTTTGATATGGATTTAGAATCAAAACAAATATTTACATTCTTTTTCATCCAACTCTCATTGGTTACTACATCTTAAAGACTTTTTATGCATTTGGATATATCTCCCGTTTAGAGAAATTTTAATATATTTTTATAGCATAAATGTAATGTAAACTCAAAAGTTTTAGATGTTGATGTACAATCTACCATGTTAAGATTTGAAATTACTATACTTATGGCATTAGTTTTAGAAGGTTATGAACTTATTATATCATGTCATTAATGAAATAAATACATCTGCTCTCTTTTGAATTCCATAAGATGAAACCATCTAATATTCTTGATTTCAATTTTCTTAACATAAGCTATATTATATATATAATAATAGATTTCTTTTTCAGTGTTCTTTTCTTGTTATTACGGAGAAATAACGATAACATGATTTAAGGCGAAATATAATTTTCTGCAACTGGGTTTCAAGTTTCAACTGTAGAGAGTTGTTATTCATTGAGGTACAAGTATAGTAAATGACACTCCATCCAATGTCGAAAGATTGTCATTTTAGAATTTTCATTAAGATCAATAAAGCATTTATAAATGTATTTAAATGATTAATTTATTTCTTTTACTTTATCATAAAATTCTCTATCTTCTTACATTATAATTACATTTTGTACTTAATCTCTTTTCTAATTAATACAAGGTATATTAAGACAGAAGTTTTGAATGTTGCATTGATATGTGTTAAATTAGTCTGGAACGTGGTTTCACGCACTGATTCTCTAAGTGAAGTTGACTCCGTATGCTCCTCTTTGACGTGGTCTAGAGATTCCTGCAAGACAAAACTGTTGCCATGGGGGACTAACCGGGTGATCTGCGTAGACTCTCCGATGTTTATGTTAGATCAGATTTAAGAGATGAGGCAGAGAGTTTTTGAATGTTTAGAATACGTACTTCCGGGAGGTGACCTAAATGGTCCTTTTATAGTTTTTGAGAGCCTAGCTTGATTCAAAGTGTGAATTAACCAGAATCCTAACTTGAGTGAATCTTTATCCTACTGATAGGATAAAGTTTATCTTTAACGAGAGTTTCAGTTATGAGTACTCTCATGCAGATCTAGAGTTCATCCTGGATTCTTTGTCCTTGAGGTGTTGGTGACAGTCTAGGCGGACAAGCCGACTCAGCTTGACATCCCCCTGGGCCCTTCCCCTTAGGCCCTGTTCTCTTCACCTTCAATTCGGTTCGGTTCAGTTAAGTTAAGTTAAGTTAAGTTAAGTTCAGTTCAGTTAAGTTCAGTTCAGTTCAGTTCAGTTCAGGTCTATTAAGTTCAGTTCAGGTCCATAAATTTTAATTTCAATAATGATTATTCTAAATAATATTTGATAAAAATTAATAGTAATAATAATAAAAAAAGAACAATGATAAAAATATTAATAAAGAAAAATAATTATTATTTAATGTAGTTAATATTGATTATGAATATAGTAAAAATAGTTTTTAAATAGTGATAATTACTATTGTTATTGATATAATAATAGTTTTAATGTAATTGTAATATAATAATATTTTTATTTGTAATCATAGTATTAATTAATTAGAAAATGTGATATGGGATAATAAAATAAAAATATTTATTAATTAAAATAACTATTACGTTTTTGTAATCCAATAATAAGTGATAATTTGAATCCAAACTACAATATATTATAATAATTATTATTAGCTCACATGTAATGGTAATTGTAACAAGTTTTATTATTAAAGGTATTAAAATTGTTTTATTAATTATTTTATATAGGTAGTTATGAATAATATTATTTTTAATGATTATTAATAATTTATTTATTTTTATATTTAATAGATTTTACTATTATTTTAATAATTAGTATATTTATTATTAAGTTCAATTAAGTTCAGGTTCATTAAGTTCAATTAAGTTCAGTTAAGTTCAGTTAAGTTAAGTTAAGTTCAGTTAAGTTAAGTTCAATTAAGTTAAGTTCAGTTCAGTTAAGGTTTCAGAAGTTTAAGAGAACGGGACCTTACTCGAACAATACATAATTATCACCCTCTCTCCGAAAGCTAACTTAAACATCGGAGAATCTTCACCGGAAACACTTCCAGTCGGAGATTTGTTTTGTAGGTATCGGAGACTCCGAGGACGGCAGACCTCATTCAATGGATACCACATAATATTAATTTTAACCAACACTAACGATGAAATCATCCTTTTTAGGAGTTAAGATCTTAAAGAATTCATGAACTGTACTGAAAATCAGTTCATTCATCAAATATATGAAGCGAGAGAAATAAATACAGTGAAAAGCTTGATTGATTACCTTTTTTATAGCATCTATGTAGAAATAGAAAATGATAACAGTGACCTTACCCAGCCAATATATAAAGATTAAAGATTTTTTAGAGTGCTTTAGCCTTTTTACTCACAGTGACGTAACTGAATTTGAGCTTCATTACAACAACCATGGAAAATGAAGGCAAGAAATATGTGAAGTTAATTAGGAAAAAAAATGTAGAATGTGTTAATAACCAAGTTGGACCAATTGTGTTAATTATGTGTGTGTGTGTGAAAGGATGTAGTTGAGTCACCCATGTCTAAATTTTTTCAGTTTTGGTTCTTTATTTGTTCTTTGTTCTGAATCAAGGACAGCCTTATTTTTCTGTTAAGTACTGTATCTTTTTTTTATTACTATAAGGGAGGTTTCAGTTTTGTACCTCGTATATTTTAAATAATGTTTTGAAACTCTGAGACGAAAATTAATTTGCGCCAAAAAAGGAAAAAAATACTTGGGTTCAAGACAAAATTTTATAAAATGAATTACCGAATATATTGGGTTTATTAAATAATTTGGAATAACATAGAAACAAATTGATGAAATAGGACACTGATTTAAGTGAAATTTATCAAAAAGATTAGGGAAAATATAATTTAAGTTATATATAAGGTAGTTTTTGAGTTTTAAACATAATTCTTTTGTTAATGGTAGTGGTCCAACTACATTAAAAACAATGAAAATTATATATATATATATATATATATATATATATATATATATATATATATATATATATATATATATATATATTCAATTTTATATATTTTCTCACATTATTCTAATCTTTCCAATTTCAATATGAATTTTTGTTTTCTTACATGTAGAGACTATTAGTTTTAAGGGGCAGGTTATAGGGAAAAATTTTTCTTAATATAGGGATTCGTTTGCAACATAACATATAAACATTGTTTTAAGGGTAAATTTAAAAAATATGTGTTGTAATTTGACTGATGTGCAAAAAGGTTCTTGTGTTTTTTACAAAATGGTGTTTGTAACTTCAAAAAGTTAGCATAACATGATTTTTAATTTGAAATAATATTATAAAAAGGGATAATCTTATTAATTTTGAATTTGAAATTTAACGGCATAGTAAATAATAATAAAATACATCTCAATGATAAAATTGAAATTTTTTGAGAAATACAAATGTCTTTTTCAATTAAAACGTGATTGATTACTTTGAAAAATCATAATAAAATGAATAATTATCAAAAATTACTTAAATTTTGATAAATAATTCTTAAATAATAATGTTAACTTAAAAATGTTAAATTTATTAGAATACCTTTTAGAGTATTAAAGTTTTTAGTAAAAAAATATTTTTTTCCTTAATTTGAAAAATTTTAAAACCACATGAACCCCTTACAAAGAAAAATTCTAAGAGAATTTTTTTTGCAAAACAGACAAACCACAAGACATGTTTGTAAAATTTACCTTGTTGAGCTTTTAAGACTCTGTTCTCTTCAACTTCTGAAAGCTGAACTGAACTAAACTTAACTTAACTGCACTTATTTTAGTGTAAATTTATAATTACACATAGCTGAACATAACTTAACTAAATTGAACTTAATTAAATTGTGGTCGAAGAGAACATGATTTAAATGTGATTGATTAGTTAACATTGTCCAGATTAAAATTAATAATTAAATTTTAACGCTCTCGTTATGGACATGTGTACCTCGTGTGCAGACAAGGCCAACAAAATCAAATTTGAATCCTTCAGACTGTACACAAATTGAAATACGCTTAGCTATTTTTGATTAATTAGAATAATACAAATCTGTAGTATGATATCCACTGTTTTAAAAGTCCCCGCCTAGGTCGGCTCAGGCCCCGCCTAGGCGTTATTTTAAGCATCGTCGCCTGGCTAAGCCTAGCGCCTAAACCCTACCGACTAACGGCAAAGTCCGCTTAGGTCCCGATTAATCCCCGCCTAGGCCCCGATTCATCTTCGACCGCCCGATTAGCGCCTAGCGTTTTTTAAAACACTGATGATATCACATACCCGACCATATAGGCAGTGTAGCGTATTTGGATTAGACCTGTTCGTCGAGCAGGTCGGGTCGGGTTCTGGCCTGACTTGGTGGATTTTTTTACAAAAACCGCTAACCCAAGCCCTATCTAAGCCTATACTTTAAAACTTCGAGCTCGGCCGGATTTACAAGATCATTCCCTAGCCCGGCCCAATCCCATAAATATATTTTTTTATAAATTTTTGTATTAAACTAAGTTAAAAAAATATAAAGTAGATCAAAATATGTTTAAACTTTTAATATAATTGCATTGTTTACTTAAAATCTTTAATATTTTGTAACATTTATTATAATCAAGTATACAAATTTAATAGGATAAAATATAGGAACTTAAAATAATTATAAATTTAATGTATAAATATATAATAAATAAATAAAATTATTCATCGGGCCGGGCTTGGCTATGTATATAAAAACCAAGCCCGGCCCATAAATTTTTGAACTTCGACGAGCTCGGGCTCGGGCTCGGGCCGTGTTTTTTTAGAAAATGAGTGTCCAAACCCGACCCGTTAAAGCGAGCTCAGGCCGGGCCGGGCCAGGCTGGTATCCCGGTTCACGAACAAGTCTAATTTGGATCATAATCAGGTAGAGAATGCTGTTACCTTATGAAAGAAATCATCTTGTGCTCGCTTTCGCCAGGAACATTGGAATCGAAAACAATTACCTAACCAAATTAACATTAGATAATCTAAAGCAGACAAATGATTATTATATATGTAGTAAAGACATTAAAATTGTGTGAATTAGGCAAGTAGGCCAGCTGCTC
>CATIWQ010453234.1:0-27854 GCA_949673415.1 Euphorbia schlechtendalii | reverse complement strand
TTCCTCCTTTTCTTCTTTTTAATTTTTATTTTTGACCTAGGAATTATTTTTATTCCTTGTTATTGTAAATAATGTTGTAATTCTCCTTCTTCTTTTATTTCTTTTTAATTTTTGTATTAGAATACCCCCACGAAGGGAATAAAATGTATTCCCAGATAACAGACCTCACTACTTGCCATGCGGTCATTATCACTAATAAAATTGACCAACGTACGTGTAAATAAAAATGAACTGTTTTTATTTAAATTAACAACTTTAAATCGTCGATGTTTTAATTAGGCCACACCGGCCTTGCAAAATCAAATCGAACATACGTGATATATCCCCTATGCTAACCTTTGTGGATACAGGTTAGATGTATGTTTAGGATTTTAATTTTCCTTTGGGTATCGCAATTTCTTTTTTTCGAGAAATGTAATTAATAGGTTAGCGGGTGGTTGCATCCCCCGAATTTTGAAGCTTTGTAATTTTATTTTTCGCATTTACTTACGGTTTTGTGGATGGTTTATTTTTTCACTTTGTGAATTATTTATTACTTCGCAATACGTGAATCATGCATATAAACTCATAAACGACCTAAGTGCGAATATGCACAATTAAAAGAAAATGGTTTTCTGTAGATGTAATCTATTGTGATCACTTAAGAAATAAGCAACTTATTCCGGACCCGAACCTCTGTGTCTTGGTGGGCCGTCCCCCAGACGTTAAGCCTCACAAGACTCTAATTCCTGGAAAGAGCTAATCCAGGTGGCGACTCCACACTGAGAGACAACGGATTCGAGTTCGAATCGATCTTAAACGTTTTCACCTTTTTCTCTTTCAAACCTTTTTTTTCCCGGGTCCCAGACCCGGTGCTTTTTCTTCTTCTTTTTCAAAACACCCCGGTGGACTGCGCCTATGATCCCGTGCACTCTCGGCCCACCGCTCCGTGTTGCCTGCTCACACCTGCCTTTATCAAAAAGCTAGGCTACGCTAAGCATGTTGACCTTAAGTCCTTTGATCATAGACACCTATTCAATTGAAGTAGAAACACCGACAGTACCACAAACAACAATCTTCCCTTTTAGTTATCTCCAAAACTAACACTTCCATTTCTTTTATGCTCCAATGTGATGAACTGAATTTCATCTCCTGTCATATTCCTAGAGCATCCGATACCTAAATACAACATTCCAGTGTCATCATCGGATCTTAGGCTCACCTGCAAAACAGTTACGTTTTCTTAGGTACCCATGCTTTCAAGCTAGGTCCTCCCTTGTTAGTTATGCTTAAATTAGTCCAGTCATACACATCTTATAAGTATTTTATACCTACACATTATTGTGGCATGTCCAGCACTACCACAAAAGCCACACACCTTTTTTGCTTTGGGTTGGCTCACTTTCTTCTGAGAGGAATTCTTCCTCTTAGAATTGCGAGTTTGGTTACTCGAAGATGGGATTATTGGCTAGAGCAGTAACCCGTTTCTACTTTAAAGCTGTTATCTCAGAAGTCAACTCATCTAACTACTTTGTGAGCTTAATGTTTTGACATTCATGATATTCAACTTTTTTTAAGAGCACAGATATCAAGAGATAAGGAAGCAAATGTATCTTCCTGATCTTCACTTCTCCTCACTATCTCTTTGATATTTTTGCTAGACTTATTAGTTAGCTTCATCACATCAAAGAGTACCAGGCGAATTCTTCTATTAACAAAGGGATTTCAAGATGTACCTAAGTTTGTGGGTTTTTTACTTTGCTGCGCTCAGCTTCAAAGTCAAAAGCAGATGAGTTGCTCTTGGAAGCAAATGTAGAGCTCAAACCCCTATCATTTTCAATTAGCATCAAGTAGAGGTTGGTAGAATAGGTAGCTTCTTCATCAGATGATGAAAACACCTTTGAATCACATTAAGTGGTAGCAAGTGCCTCATTTTTCTTGGCAAACCTCTTCTTAAATATGTCCTTTTTGGATTAAGGAATGGATAACCGGATATGACCCTTCTCACCACAGCCAAAACACTTTGTCTTTGCTGTGCTTCTTCTTGGGTCCTTCCATAGCTCCGCACTGATGCTGAGTTGACTTGATTTTGCTAGGAAATTTTTTCTTGTAGAATTTCCCATCCTTCTTCATGAAGCACTTGAATCGCCTCGTAAAAAGTGTCATCTCACTACTAGTGGATTCATCTGATGAGTCAATTTCAAGACAATGACTCTGCCCTCTTTCTCCTTGCCTTTATTCCTTTTTGAGTCATCAGTATATTTCCTTAGGGACATCTCTTGAGTTAGCAAAGTGCCTATGAGCTCATCATAGCTATAGGTCTTCAAGTCATGAGCTTCCTCGATGGCACTCTTCTTGGCATCCCACTCAAGAGTGAGAATTTCGAGAATCTTCTTCACCATTTCTTCTTCAATGAGCTCCTTACCCAATCTCTTTAGTTCATTAATGATATTAATGAACATGATATTTATGGATTGAATACCCTCGTTGGCGCCCATCTGGAATAGCTCATACTCTTTGAGTATGAGGTTGATCTTGGACTCCTTGACATTGTCGATCCCCTCATAGATGATCTCCATCTTTCTCCAGATTTCTTATGCTATCTCGCAACCCGAGACACTGTTAAACTCTATAAGATCTAGCACACAATGTAAGTAATTGATGGTTACCACACTCTTTTTGAGAAGCCTTAGGTCAGCATCATCATAGTCTTCTAGATCAATTGGGACTCGCACCCCATTCTGCATAATTATGGGAATTATGGGGTTAAGCCCAATAGCTAACCATGCTTGCATACTCTGTGATTGAATAAATTTTTCATGCAATTTTTCTAAAACATATAATGTTGACCATCAAATAGTAAAGGCCTGGTTACAGACATTCCTTCTTTATGGAGTGTTGTCTACCCAGAGCTGGAAGAAAAGTTATTATAAACCATTAGAATCTTTAACTCAAAGACAATGAGTCTTAAAGCTGAGCACTTGCTCCGATACCACTTGTTGGTCCGAGATAGCTTAAATAACATAGCAGAGGGTTGGTGAATGCAGTTACTTGGTTCTTTTTAGAATTTCAAAATTTCTTTCCAAGTTCAATTTTTAGATGTGTGCTGGGTAACTTTGTGCTGAGTGCAGGTCTAAATACTATAAACTACTCAGCTTTGTTGACTTAGTTTATCTTCAATCTGTATTGAGTACTTTACTCAGCTTGGATTGGTTTTCAAGCTTAACTTATAAAACAGAGAGAATGATGAATGAGAAAAGACATTATAAAGGTAAATGACAAAGGATAGAACTTTAACTCCTGAGATTTTATCCTGGTTCGGCCCCAAGCCTACCTGTAGTCCCCAAATTCCTTTTCGAGCTTTAATCCACTAACGTTTCTTTCCTTCCTTAGGTGAAGAATCCTTTGCAGGGGTAAACTCTATTACAAAAAGTACCTTTCTTTCTAACTACCACTCAACCATAGTTTAGGTACCCTTCCTAAACTATCCCTCATATTTGAATTGAGAAATTGTGAACTAAGGATTTCAACTTATAAAAATCGTTGAATACTTTTACAATGTTAAATCAAAGATGGTTTCTCTCTATTACAATCTGACTTGAAAGATTAGCATTTGCTTAGAATGATTGATTTGGAATTTCTGAATGCTGGGAATATTTTAACAGTATTTCAACTCTTTAAGAAATTTGAGGTAATTCACCAAGTTTGAACGTCTACTTCATTCTTCTATTTATACTTGAAGATCTTGGAAGTAGACATTGCAAACTTTTCATCCTAACTTGATCTTCAATTTCTCTTCTCTTCTCAGCTTTCGAACTTACCCATTTGAAACAAGTTCCAGGATGTTTAGAGATAGAGAATTCAAACATTGAAGCGTGAGATTAATCTGCTAATCTTGATGCGTCAAAATCTCGTTAACCTCAAGCAATTTTGTTCTGATAGAGAGACGCGCAAGATGCAACATGGAGACTTGTGATTTTTCTAATTACTGATGTTCTAGTGTTGTGCGGAGACACTGAGAAACGAAGAATGTCAGAAGATACCTTTTGTGTTGGTTACTAGTGAGGAATCTCCAACATTTCGTACGGTCACCTTTTCGTTGTGAGGATAACTTGAATATTTTCTTTAATTATAGCGCTTGTTCTCTTGAAAAGCATCAAATGTATATTCCATCTCTCATAGACATCATTAAAAGAATATGTGTCATTATATTCTTACGTGTCAAAAAAACTTAGCTTTTAGCTTTGCTGAGTCTATATCGTATAAACTATGTAATACTCAACCTTACTCAGCTTTTCTTACTCTAAGCTATAATTTAATAAAAACTCAGTAATCTGAGTTGTTTTTAAATCAAATAAACTTGTTTAATTAAGACTATACTCAGTACTCAATTAATTTTCACTATCCTAAACAATTTGTAATTTTCAAAACTATTTAAGTACTATGAAGTACTATATTTTGGGTTCAACAAATCATAATTGCAATCTTTGTGGAAAGAAGAATCACACCACCGCTGTTTGTAGACACAAGAATGGATATTATGATGAATAAATACTTGGCTTGATTTAGTTTATAATGCACCAGAACCTAAGGGAAACTAGGTTCGAAAATTCTAACCATTTTCTTTTGCAAGTAAGCCTTATGTCTACAGAAGGTCAACAACATTGGTATATTGACAATGGATGCTCAAGACACATGACAAGAAATGAAGGATCATTCATCTCTCTTAAACACAAAAGATATGGAAATCTGAGCTATAGAGACAACAAGAAAGAAAAAATAATTGAAAAATGAACAATAGGATCTAAAATCAAGATAGAAGAAGTCTCCCTAGTAGATGGCCTAAAGTTCAACCTTCTTAGAGCATCCCAACTTTGAGACCAAGGGAGAAAAGTTATCTTTGACTTAGAAGGATGCTCAAACATTGACTATAAGACAAATCAAACTATTTTCTCTGCACCTAGAATTAACAATGTATTCATTATTAATGTAAATGATAAATCTAAGAAAGATGTTTAAAGAGGAAGAATAATGGCTATGGCACAGAAGATTGGACATGCTAACATGAATCTTTTGACGAAACTAGTAAAACTGAAACTTGTTGAAGGTCTGCCAAGCTTAAACTTTAAAAAGATCATTTATGTAATGTATGCCAATATGTTAAACAATTCAAAAAGAGTTTTAAATTTAAATCTGATTTTTCTTCAAAGAGTTTGGCTCCATGGGTGGACATACACGGTAATAGTGGATGACTATTCTAGGTGTACATGGATTATCTTGCTCAAAAGCAAGGATGAAGCCTATGAGGGTTTCTCTAAATTGTGCAATAGAGTTGAAGTTGAACAAAACGTTTTACTCTTAAAAATCAGAAGTGACCACGGTAGAGAATTCAAAAATAAGCTATTTGCTGGATTTTGTGAGGCTAGAGAAATTGAGCACAACTTCTCTGCTCTTCACACTCTACAGCAAATTGGAGTTTTTGAGAGAAAGAACAATATTATAGTTGAAATGGCTCTATCTATGGTCGATGACAATAATTTACCTAAGTACTTCTAGGCTGAAACGGTTAACACATCTTGCTATATTCTTAACAGAGTCAATATTAGAGTTGTATTTGATAAAATACCTTATGAGCTTTGGAAAGGGAGAAAACCCAAAATTGGATATTTCAATGTCTTTGGATGTAAATGTTTTGTGTTTTAAAATAAAGAACAATTGTGTTAATTTGATCCTAAATTTGATGATGCTATTTTTCTTGGCTACTCAACACATAGCAAACCATATAGAGTCTTTGACAAAAGAACAGCTTCTCTTGAAGAATTAGTGCATGTAGATTTTTATGAAACTAACCATGTAAGCAACAGAAGTAGTTCAGAGGATGAAGGAGAATATGTCTCAGAAAATTCATCCTTTGGTCAAGAATAGGGGGTGCCTCCAATGGCCTCCAACTTCGCTTTGAGTTGATCCAATATTTGCAACCTCTAATAGAGACTAGATTGGACAACTATATTGACATAAGGGATACTTTAATAGAAATGAATGAAAGAATAGCATTAGGAGAGAGAGAGATAGAGCTCACTTATGATGAAATCTCCGAGCTTAAGTTAAAATCTCAAAGGAAAATAGCTAATGTTATATCCACTCTTAGTACAGCTATTGAGAAATGTTAAACTAAATATTATGTGGGTTTGAAAGATGACATAAATGGGCTAAGAATGCAGAATGTGTTCAGTCTATGGTAACAAGGAAAAATTTAGGACAATTTGGGTGAAGTGATGAAATCTTTATCTAACTTCAAAGCATAAACACTTAAGGTCATCGAGAACTCTAAGAAGGAAATACGGGCTAAGGTTATTAAAGTAATTGAACAACATTATCCATAGGGTAAATGAGGATGCATTTTCATACAAAAATGAGATAACGAATGATATATTTGATGAGTTTAAAGAAAGTGATGCTAGCATTGCAAAGGTAATTGAGGAGGCTAAAGATAGTGTCAATGCAAGGCATAATGATTAGCTCAAAAACTTGCAGTCAAGTGTCAACTCCTTAGGTGATCAATTAGGCAATCTATCCCCTTGACTCCTTCTGCTCCCTTAATAACGAGACGGTGCCTTAACTCAAATATTTGGAAAATGGGCTAAACGCTCAATGGATCTAGAATCAGAAAGCTCTCACTCTTATCATTGAAAGAATATTTCCAGTGGTCTCCAACAAGGCATCAAAGATGATTTAACAGATTCTTCCTCCTCTTCAAGAAAATGCTGGTACCATTCAAGAATGTATTCAATGCTTTACTTTAGATGAGGATAAAATTGTTGCTCAACTTGTTGGTGCTAAGTGGAGGGAGAAGGATAAACACAAACTTCAAAGCTGTTTGGGAAAGAAGAATGAATCCTGCTTCAACAAACTCAGCTATGGAAATTAATAGACCTGCCCAAAATCTGAAGAAGCCAGAAGATTATGATTTTGTAAACATGAAATAGAATAAGCATTCTTCATGTAACTCTTATACAATTCTGTAATCATCTTCATGCATTTAACTCAGTTAAAGAGTTGAGATATATCAATGAAAATCTTTATGTTATATATTCTTAATACAACTATGTGTAGTATTATCTTCTTTGATATTTAAAACATGCTGCGAAAAATTCAAGAAGATAGAAGCATCTCAGAATAGCCTAACATTATGAGGGAGAAAAAATTATATCTACGCTTAAGGGTCACTCCGAACCAACAAAATGAGGGAGATTGTTGGATTCAGATATCAGATTTAAGGTTTTGTTGTTTTTGAGTTAAGAAGATTGTATAAAATCATAGCTTTCAAAAGGTTCGGCACTTTAGAAGAGAAGTTAAAGAACCACAACAGAAGTTATTACTTCAGAAGAACCTATTGTCATTAGAAGTAGCCCCACCTCAGTAGATGTTTTTGGTAGAAGATTTTCAAGGTTAAACAAGTAAATTTGCACAAGATCATCCAACACCCCATTAAATGACACCGTGCGCCAAAAGTTCTCTCCTGAGAAAAGGATGAGATGTGTTGCAGTCCTTGGAACAAAAACATCCCTTCTCTTTTATAGCAGACAATCGTACATTGTGGGGATAAAGAATTTCTCTCACAGAGATCACGCGGATTCTACTTAGACAAGTTGTGCCTAAATGGGAAAGTAAACGGCTAAATTCAAGAGACAACGGACAAATATCCTACTACAGTCCAAGTTCAATGGAAATCTCCTCACACTTATAGCCCAACATTAAAATTGGTGAAGTATTATAAATAAAAAAACAATCAAGCTATCACAAAATCTCTACAAAATTTCACTTCTGAATCATCAAGCAAACACAAAATCTAATCTCTTTGTATTTGAGTTTTCAATATAACATAGTTTAGAATCTCTCCTCTTTCATTATTAACAAAACTGTAATCACTAGCATGTAACTCTATATATCAATTTGGTTGAGATTAAATATCTCACTACAAGAAAATTAGTGATCTGTAACAAAATTTAGGTTGCAAATGTGACTTTCCCTTGTAAAATAATATAGCAATCAAAATTTTGTTGCAAAATCCTTTGCAAATCACCGATGCATATGTTATCTAATTTTGTTGTAGATTCCCTTTTCATATCACTGATTTATTGTATTGTGTGATACTCCCTTCATCCCATTGTAATTGTCTTCTTAGAGTTTTGCCCTAAAATTAAGAAATGATTAAATAAAATTAAATTAACCTTTTGTGTTTATCACAATAATTAATTGATTAATAAATTCATTGTAATTAATATGAGAATTGAAAGAGAGATCAAACAAATTTCTTAAACATAGCAAAATAAATTCATTGTTATTAATATGAATAGAATTGAAGGAGAGATGAAATAAAATCCTTAAATAAAGAGAATGAAATTTATTGTTATTAATAAATGTAGAAATGAAATAAAGAAAGATAAAAGTTAATAAATGACAATAAAAAAACAGTTAAAATGAGATGAAAGAAGTATTAAAATTCATTTATCCAAAGTTATATAATGGATATGACTTGAAAACTATTTTTCTTCTTATTGAGGACAAAAAAAATTAAAATGTTGAAATAAAGAAAAAAAACAATACTATGTACAGTAGGAACGTAGTAGTCTGATTCCCATAAATACCCCCTCTATCCCTACCCCGATCTATCCTTCCAAACCTGAGCTATCTTACCTTGCCTTTCTCTCTCTAGGTGGTTATAATAATGGCAAAAGACATAGAAGTTGCAGAGAGAGGTTCATTCTCTGCAAAAGACTATCATGACCCTCCCCCTGCGCCCTTGTTTGATGCTGCTGAGCTTGGTGAATGGTCTTTTTACAGAGCTCTAATTGCCGAATTCATAGCCACTCTTCTCTTCCTTTACGTCACTTCACTGTCTTGACTGTTATTGGCTAGAAATCCCAGACTGATCCCGCCTTGAATGCCGACGCCTGCGGCGCGTTGGTATTCTTTGCATCGCCTGGGCCTTCGGTGGCATGATCTTTATTCTTGTTTACTGCATCGCCGGTATCTCTGGTCCGTTTTCTTCCTCTTTTCTACGTTTCTTTCATTTTTATGCGTTTATTTTTGTAAGTAAATTAGGATTTGATTTGTTTTGGAAATCCACTTATTCTTTTACTTAATTTTTATATTCATTAGTCTCGTAACATTCCTTGAATAATATTTATATGCTCTGTTTTTTAGAATTTGTCGGAAAAAAATTCTATGTCCTCAATTGGTATTCCCATATTCCCTCAATAAAAAAAATGACACGTGTCAACTTTTATTTTTATTAAAATATAATAAAAGTTGACACGTGTCATTTTTTGATTGGAGGACAGAAATAAGAACACTAATTGGGGATGGACGATTTTTTTTTCGAATTTGTCGAAAGAGGTTTATGATTTAATGCAAAGAACATTTAAATTTTTACCAAAAATCAAATATATTTTATTAAATATCAAAATGGAAATAACATGCATATGTTACATGATATCTGTAGTTTAATTAGTTTCAAACGTCAAACAAATTAGAAATTTTCGGCATTATCTAATAATCGAATTGAATACTCAGTTTATGCGATTGAAGGGCGCAAACTCTAAAAAGAACAAAAATAGAAAATACATTTTTCTTCATTAGTAAAATGTGGTAGCAGATGCATATGTTAGTGAATGATAACAGGTGTTGCTATGGTGAGCAGGAGGACACATAACCCAGCAGTGACATTCGGTCTATTCCTGGCCCGGAAGGTGTCGTTGGTCCGTGCGGTGATAGCTCGGTGCTTAGGAGCCATAGCTGGTGTTGTTCTAGTAAAGGCCTTCCAGAGTGCGTACTATACAAGGTACGGTGGTGTGGCCAACTCACTTGCAGATGGCAACAGTACAGGCGTCGGATTAGGTGCTCAGATCGTCGGCACTTTTGTTTTGGTCTACCTACACTGTTTTCTCCGCCACTGATCCTAAGAGGAGTGCACGGGACTCCCATGTGCCTGCCTGTATCTTATCCCTTCTATATCTATGATCTATATATCTACTCTATTAGCTGAATTTTGCAAATTACATTTTTGTTCCAAGCTTCTATCATTTCAATTATATAATTCAGTTCGGTTATTGGTTTATTTAGGTTTTTTAAGATAATTAAATTGAAACGAAAACTTTTTTTTTTTTGAAAACCTCCCGAGGAGACAATGTGTCTCCCCAAAGAGAAAAAGGTTATAGCAGGTAAAATTTTGGGACGTATGTCCCAACTAGGTTGATGCATACGCTTGCTTACAAAACACCTACTCCCTTTTTATTAATAAAACGAAGAAATTTAAGATGAGTGCCTCATTGGTTACAAGAGAGTAAAAAGGCCCGGGTTTACAAAAAGATCGGATTTCGAGCTACATTTAAAATGAAACCAACAAAGACATAAACAATAGCTAATGTGATCGATCGATGGTTGACTTCCATCAAAGACAAACTTATTCCTCGAAGTCCAAATTGATCAAGCGATTGCAAGCCAAAGTGATGTCCCAAATTCTCTAGCTCAACCCGATTTAGAGAAGCCTTTCCACATCAACAAGAAAGTAGTGCTACTGCCAGGAATGGGACTGTAAAGGTCGAACCATTTCTTTGCCGAAATCCAATCATTTCGTCTTCTGTTGCAAAACATCAACGCGTGATCAACCATTTCGTTGCTTGGGCAGAATCGGCAGCTCCGAGCCGCAACCTCTCTAAAATAACATAAGTTTAGTAGGTAAGCGATCGTGGCAAGCCATCCAGCCGAAGAAGCATGCTTTCGGCGCACTGCAACTTTTCCAAATTATCAAAAAATCAAAATCCGGAGATGGCCAGCTTGGAGATTGATAGTAGCCACAACAAAAACTTGCTACTGAAAATTCTTTACTTTTCTCAAGTTCCCACAAGAAACGGTACGTCTTCATTTGAACTAAAGGAGAGGTCAATGCGTGGTTCCAATACTTGGGCATTAACACTGAATAATCCCAGGCAAGATAAAGCAATCTAAGAGCATATTTCCAAACATTGGTTTTGCATATTTAAATGCAAATTCCTTTTCCAAAAAGGATGGCCGAATCTACCACGACCAAACACAGCAAAATAGCCCTCTCGCGTACTCCAAGATTTTCGATTGCACAAAGCAAAAATATCTAGAAAAAAAACTTTAAAGCTTTGATTTAACGTCCAATTATTGAACCAAAATGAGGAGAGCAACCCGTTTCCTAATCTCACATGGCAGCAACGTACAACATCAACCCCATCAGGAGAAAGACTCAAAATTTATGAATTGACAACATCGTTCCAACATCGAAAGCCATATCGATTCACACAATAACCCCCGTTCGCAAATTCCACAACCATTTAAGCAATAAACTACAATTAATCAAACAAAAATCGCGAATGAACAAACCTCCAAGATTATGCGGTAAATTGATAGTGTTCTAGCTAATTTTGCAAATGCCACTTCTGCTTCCGTCACCTCTCCATAGGAAATTTCTCATCAACCTTGTCAATACAGCTTCCACCGAAGATGATAGCTTTAAAATGGACAATAGATATATCGGAATTGAAGATAAAACTTATTTAATAAGAACCACTCTACCAGCGTAAGAGAGACAATTCCCTTTTCAATTTGTAAGATTGCCTTTGAACTTTGCAATTAACGCATCCTAAGATGAAGACGATAGGCGTTTAAAAGAAAGGGGAGATCCAAGATATTTAATTGGAAACTTATCTACACGGTAACCAATTTGTGAAGCTAAGTGAGAAAGCGTGTCATTGTCTACATGAACTCCTAAAAGCGAACTCTTGTGGAAGTTTATGCTAAGTCTCAATATCAATTCGAAGCATATCAGAATCCTTACAAATACCGAGACAATCGAATCATCTGCTGGAAGAAAATAAATAATGTCATCTGCGAACTATAAGAGTGCAATATCGGGTAAGGAATCGTCCAAACGAAAGCCCGAGAGAAGACCCTCACGAATGCTAGCGTCAATAATTCGCTTTAATCCTTCCACTACAAAGACAAAAATGAAGGGTGATAGTGGATCCCCTTGTTTTACTCCCTTATGTAATCGAATTAGATCGCTTGGTGATCTATTGATGAGGATTGAAGTAGAGGAATTTCTGCAGTTTGCTAGCCAAGAAATCCACCTCTTATCGAAACCCATAGCCAACATAACCGTGTCCAAATATACCCATGAGACACTATCAAATGCCTTGTGGAAATCGAGTTTGAGGACCAGGCAAGATCTCCGTTGCTTGTGAATCGCACTAATCACCTTAGATGTAACAAAGGAGCACTCATGAATACTTCTTCCTTTGATGAATGTGAACTGATTGTTGGAGATCAAGGTAGGTAAAATCGGTTGTAAGTGTCTGGAAAGCAATTTAGCTAGAATTTTGTAGACTCCATGAATTAATGCGATTGGTCGAAAATTATGTAAGCTTGACTACCCAGGCACTTTTGGAATAAGCACGGTGAATGAGGACTTGTATGCATTCGGCAAATGATAAGATGAATGGAAATTATGCAAAACACCCATGATTTCATCCTTAAGTTCTTTCCAAAATTTTCTATAAAAGAAAAAGTTGTAGCCATCTGGTCCAGGTGCTTTATTCTCCTCACAAGAGCAAACTGCTGACCACACCTCATCCTCCAAGAACGGCGCTGTCATGTCAAAGTTGGAAGCAATCGAAACCTTAGCAAATAGAAACTTCCTTAATGAGAAAGGAACCACCCTCGGGGATGTAAAAAGATTGGAATAAAACGATCTTATGGCTTCCGTAATAATTGGTATATCATATTCAAGACGGCCATTAATCTCCAACTGAGATATCCTGTTATTTCTAGAACGAGCCGAGGCAACACAATGAAAGAAGGAGGTGTTTTGGTCACCTAAAAGTGTCCATTTCACCCAAGACTGTTGATATCTGATGCTTTCCAGGCTCCATCGCTGTAGTAGTAGAGCTTACTACCATCTATGTAAATCGGCCGATTTGGATGTAGATAATGGTCGTGATTTCTCGCTTGACGTAAGGTTGAGGACCTTAGATTCAAGGTCCTTAATTTTATCCTCCAAATTACCGAAGTTCAATGCATGCCATGAAAGAATACGAGATCCCAATCTGTCCAATTTGAAGGTAAGGTCTCTGTTTGAATTAGATGAAATGGTCTGCCATTCTAATTGAATAAAACCCATGAAATCTGGATGATCCCACCAACAGTTTAATGATCGAAAAGGCTTTTGGCCTGTGGTGGATGAGACATGTGATTGAAAAAGAATCGACAAGTCATTTGATAAAGCGGAAACCAAAGTTGAGATTGATAAGTTAGGCCAAATGTATGGAATTTCGCTAAAGACAAAAACCCTGTCAATCGGAGAATATGATTGAGAATTGGCCCATGTGTAGTCGCGGCCATAGAGTGGAAGATCATGAAGTTCACATTCATTCACAAAATAAAGAAAATGGTCAATTGGTTGAACTCATCGGCCTCCTGAACATTCCGAAGCATACAAAACTTCATTAAAATCACTGCAAACCAATACATTTGAATGTGGACTGATGAGAGGCACCATGTCAAGCCAGAGTTGATTCCTCTCTGAAGCTATGGTCGGACCATAGACAGCCACGATGTGAATATCCATAATTGAAGTAACCAAAAGGAAAATGGACCATCTTGCCGTCAATGAGACTAGAGAAACGTTCGCCAAAGTCGAATTCCATGAAAAAACAATACCACCAGAGAGACCTTGGGAAGATGAACAGTGAAAAGAAAAATCGTTATGGCCCTAAAATTTCCTTACAGTGGCATCATTGATGGCCTCGGTTGTTGTTTCTAATAAAATCCAGAAGTAAATGTTGTATTTTCAAACACAAGATCGAATAAATGACTATTTTGCCTTATTTTGTGTTCCACCATGACAATTCTAGCAAATTAAAGATAGAGACATAATTAAAGATTAAAAGACCTCGGTTTTGATGGTGGCTAAGAATTGGAGTTGACGTTCAACTCCCACAAAATCACCTCCTTATTTCTTTCTCTGAATAGACCAAGTTTGTTTTCAATCTCAAAAGTTAGCATATTTTCATTCTCAGCTGGCATATGCGAGTTTGCGATGCGGAGAATTATCATGTTTCTGTTAGAGATGTCTAGGCCTGAGGGATTCTAGTGACTGTTCGATGTAGCTGCAGTACAGATAATTAGGTCGGATTACAAGCTCTTGGATTGTGAAACCTTGCTGGAAAGAGGAATCGGGTTCTCGGCTTGTTCACTGGAGCAAGCTGCTGAAACATTCTGAATGGAATCAGATACATGTGAGGCGCTGTAGACGGGGGTAACTGAATTGGAAATATTCATAGGGTTGGAGGCTACTGTCCCCTCAGAATATGTTTCCAATTCCCTGTATTGAATTATGACAGCAGGCCACTGCTTGTCTAAAAGATGCTTAAACCGTAACAATAGTATCAGCCACCTGTAAATTAATGATTTGATCCTTCATGCCAGCTGGAACTGAGATTAGGCACACGACAACATCTAAACACTCAGGATGATTAAAATCGAAATCAACAGAGACCAATTTCCCATACAATGCAGATAGCTGACGAATTAGAGGCTCACAAATAAGAGCTGGAGGTAATCCCAAGAAATCAACGTACAGTAAACATTCCTCCGGAACAAAATCCACCGGGAATCGAACAACATCAAATAAAAAATATTTAGTGCCAAATAGTCTGAATCAATAAAACCCATCAAAGCATCGGTCAAAAAGAAACATATAGCTACTTGATTACCACCCAGTTTACAAGGCATGCACGTGATAACCATGGAGCGGGTTGAGTAGTGGGATTGCCTTCTGCCAAGAGGGGAGGGGGCTGTTCACAACTGATGCGAATGAGCGTTGATCATGAGAGGATTTACGGAAGACTTTCTGTTGTTTCGATGACACAGCTGGCAGTGACTAACGCTTGATGGGGCTACTGCCACGACGGGAAAATCTTGCTTTGAAGGCCCTCATTCTGACGTTACCAATGGAAACGGAGTTCAGCCTATACAGAACCTCATGCAAAGGTAGTGATCCGTCCGACGTTAGAAAACCAAAGTTTAGGTTCTTTGCATTCCTCTTCCTTGCTGTATAGACACTGCCTTTGATTCCATATTTCAAGAAAACCGATTGTAGTGCTTTGTAGTTACGGGAGTTTGGATAATTCTCAAAATAAATTTTGTTTCCTTGCGTAAAAGGGAAGCTGTCAATGCGAGAGGATGCATGTTGAGGGTTTCCTGTGATTTGGCGATGAGGTTGGGATAGGTGGTTGGTGGTTTCCGGTTGCAAGAGGTGGTTGCGGCGGCTACGTGGAGTTGCGAGGATAGGGTTTCGGGAGGAGTAGGGTTTCGCCATCATAGATGTTTCCAAGTAATTAATTTACATTCGGGCTCTCATTTATTTCTAAGCTCTATATGAATGATTGTTAGATATTTTTAATTTCCTATTGAAACGAAAACATAGTTTATACAATTGTCAAAATGAAAACTAAATTAAATAGGTCAAGTTAATTTTTGGTTTGTTTTTCTAGGTTTTTTTTTTTTTTTTCGACCACTGAACATATTGATTAGGTTAGGAGCTGAATTCAGGCTAGTATTAGTTGACTTTGCGTTACCACATAGAGAGGGTATTAATATGCCTATTTTTTGACAATATTCAACGTACTACCATCAATTAACTTTAAATTTCAGATTTAATGATGCAAAGCTAAAAAAATTGTCATTGTGTGATTTTCATCAACATAAATAAAATAGTCATTACTTTATTAAAATTTATCCATTTTACTTTATTATAAAATTCTTTCTCTTCTTAATTATTATATTATATTTTCATTTTATACTTAATCTCTTTCCTAATTAATAGAAGGGTAAATTAAGAAAAAAGTTTTAAATGTTACATTGATATGTGAGAATGATAAATAAAAGAGAAAATAATATCTTGGTTTAAATAATATTTTTAAAACACCTGAGGGAGTACTATTTTTTGTTAGTTAGCCTAACAACAACTCATGGAAGGGTATCATATAATTTTAAATTATAATAGTTCTGTTTTAGTTAATTCTTAAATATGTAATAAAAAAATTAATTCCAATATAAATTATTTTCTGTTTAATTTTTCATATATTTGGAACAAAAATTATTAGGGTATTCTATGTATTTTTTCAAAAACATTTCTTATGATTTCACTAATTTGCAAAATGATCATTGTGAAGTTTTTTCAAAAATGTGCTTGTAATTTTAAAAGTTAACAAAAACATGATTTTTAATTTGAAGTTACCTTATAAATATGGGTAATCTTGTTTATTTTGAATTGAATTTTGCAACATAGTTAATACAATACACTTTAATGATAATTTTTTGAGAAGTAAAAACATATTTTTTAATTAAAATGTGATATGTTACTTTGAAAAATCATTATAAAAGGAATAATTTCCGAAATTACTCAAATTTTAATGAATAATTCTTAAATAATAATGATAAATTACAGGAATGTTAACTTTATTGAAATACATTCATTCTAAGAATATTAATATTTTTAGTGAAAAAATATCAATAACTTGATTTCTAAATTTTTGAAACTAAAAACATCTTTTTATAAAGACAAATTCTACATAAACATTTTTTCTTTTGCAAAACATTTAAATCACAATAGAATGTTTTCCAAGTTTAACCTTTTTTCTAACCTATATTCTCCTTTTTAACGGAGAAGATATTGAAAATTGATGGATTGAAATAAATGTTCACTTTATTATGTGCATCATGTGGGTTTTGTTTTATTATGAATTTGTGGCCCATTTATAGTGATGGAATTACATGACAAATTTTTTTTTAAAACATGTCAGGATTTTCTAATCACTTCACTCATTTTATCAATGTACAAACTTCTTTCTTATAAAAGCTCACTCTAAATAATACCATATATTTCCTTTTCCTATAAATGGATTATACTTTTCGGAACTAAATTGTCATTTTGCCACTTCTCATTCTTACGTATGAGAAATGGGTTTTTGTTGTTTTAATAACCTTTTCAGCCCTATTTTACCATCTTCCCATCAGTTGGTTTTTTAGATTGGTTTGTTCCTGTACGAAAACATGTTCAACAGACCCTTTCACCTCTGGATAAGTAAAATTTGAAGGGATTGGACACTGTAGTTCATTTAAATATGTTTGTAGGCAAGAGAAAGAAACGGGTAAAATGAAAGCGAAAGTTGGCAAGTACAACGATTTCCCTGTTGGAAATCAATGATAAAATAATAAAACAGCCAAATAAATATATCCCACGTGTGGTAATGTCAAACTAATTGAGATGTCCATCATTTGGAGTTTCCTAATCCAATATTAAACCAAATATTGATATAATCAATATAATATGTATACCAGCATATAGCATAAATAGTAAAACTAAGTTAAAGAAACTTGAATACAAGTAACATAAGTCATGTTGAACGACAATGTCCTTAAAGGATATTTTGTAATTCTTTCCAAGATTAAACAGCTCTTTTACTCTTGATTTGAAAGTAGAAATAAGACAGACATGCAATATATATCAAAAAAACTCAGAGGAGAAAATAAATAATCAAATAAAAAGAATAGTTTGTGGTCTCTAAAAAATTGTCCGCTAAACACGTAACGACTATATGAGAGCATCTTTACTAACTTGTTTATTCTACAAATTATCTTGACACATAAGATAAAGTAAACAATCATCTTGAAAAATGCATATTTAGAGCTTGTCTAGCCTATTTTCCTTATATGATGTGGTATTATATGTCATCTTAAATCATAAACAATGTCCATTTAATTGTCTAGATTTAGACAACCAAATAGATAGTCTATACAATAAATACTACTTAAAATGGGATAGACAATCTAATATTCCTATCTTATAAATAAACATTGTTTATAATAAATAAAATTTAAAATGGAATTGACAATATACTATTATTATATTATAATTAGACATTGTTTATTTTTAAAACTATTATCACATCATCAAAAGAAATTTATATTCCACATGTCAAAAAGACTGGGAATCCACAAACTATTAAAGATGCTCTAAGATAAAATAATACTCTCTCCATCTACTAAATATTGAAGTTTTTAAGTGATTTTGATTTCTCTTTTTTATTGTCATTTTGTATTTTCAAGGTTTTTTCTCTAAGTTTTCCATTTCTACCCCTATTAATTTGTTCAACTTTCAAGATAATCATATTCCAATCTTCAATAACAAGATGAGAAGCTTATAGGAATCAATATTTAAACACTAGCAAATTGTTTTTATTGAACATATTAATGAAGTCTTGAAAATAGAATATGACATTTATGAAATGGTAAATTAGTAAATCACCTCGTTCGATTAATTGTTATCTTAAAAATCATGAATTGGTTAAAATGACTATATTTAGTAGATGGAGGGAGTGTCCGTTAGCTAATCAATAAAAACGTTTAGCGTTCAAGAATCATAATACACGTTAAAAAATTACAAATGCAATGAAGAATAAAATAAAAGTACCCAATGAAACGCTTTCCAGTAAAAACTTAACATATGGCCGTTGTGCATTAAAACCAGAAAATGAATAACATGTAAAGCATAAATATTAAAACTATTACAACAATTCAAGCTTTGGACCAAACCAGTCAACGAATCAAAGTTTTAAATTTGAAATCAAAATCACAAATTGATTACCATTAAACCTGACAATAAAAGGTTTAGTCAATGGTGATTAAATACAGACAAAAAACAAATTAATACAAATACAAATATATTTATATTTATAAATAAAGTCCTCAATTAAAACATCAACAACAAAAATGCACAATCCCTTTGAGAAATAACAAAACTCATGAAAGTTCGTAAATACTGAAAATTCATTGAAATTAAACATATCACAAAATAATATCATACTAATATTTTATTTACTAGTAAAAATAATTCTTTCAATATTTAAAATACTGAAATCTTCTTTTGAAATAATACTAATATTTATCCAACACCCCCATATGGTATATCTTTAAAAAGGGGTTCTCCAAATATGAGGAATGATCATTCCCCATTTTGAGCAGGGAAATTGATTAAAACAATATTATTTTTTTTATTGTTTTAATTTTTGTTTCATTATCATTTTTGTTAATTTAATAATAAAATATTATTATTTTAAAGTGAATTATAGTTAAAAAAAATTATAAATGTTATAAAATGGAATTTGAGAAATGTAAAATAGGAAAGATGGTAACAAAAGCAAAAGCCTATTTACCGTTTTACAAATGAAGCGTTTATAAACAGGAAAATGCAAAACGGCTTTTGTTGTTATCCTTGAATGTCGTTATTCTAACAAGGCCATTATAAAATATATAGTATTTATGAAGTGCTGGAAATTTAGTACATGTGCTGTATGTTGTCACATTGCCGTAAAGTACCGGTTACCTCTTTTAGGTCATCCTATTAAGTTTACCCATGTGCCTTGCTATCTTCAGAAATTATTATTCATTTTTTTTATTTCTTGCAATTATTCTAAAATGATAACGTAATTGCTACGTTACTGAAAAATAGATATTGGCACCACTCCCAATTGGATTTGCGGTATTCATGGTTCACTTGGCAACAATTCCAATAACTGGGACTGGAATTAACCCGGCTAGAAGTCTTGGAGCTGCTGTGATATATAACCAAGAAAAGGCCTGGGATGATCATGTAACTTCTCAATACAAAATTCTTATTTTTGTTTTCGTTTCAAGTGCAAGTTATATTTTTTTATTGAATTATTTTCTTATTGTTATTGCAGTGGATATTCTCGAGCAATAGCAGCATTCTATCACCAATTCATATTGAGAGAAGGAGCTGTTAAGGCACTTGGACTTTCAGGAGCACTCCTACTCTTTAATTTTAATTTGAATTGAATTCTTGGGTTTATTTTTCTTTATCCTATTTTTAATGAGGGTTGGGGAATTAGGCAACTTTGCTTTTACTATTAATGTCAATTTTTTAAGCACTTTTAATGTCACGATCTCTGCTTTTATATTTCTTCTTTCCCATTTGGTAGTCTTGTCATTTCACATAAGAGAGTACTTTAGAAATTACATTGCTTATTGAAACATTGAAAAGTTATGTTGTCTTCCATCAATTACTATGCTTATTCTTCAACATTGTATAATCAATCTTATTTAACATTATTCGTTTAGAAAAATTCGGCATTGAACAGCAAGTTTCAATTCCAATTGACATCCTTTAAAAGATTTGTTATAACTGATTTATTTATTTAAACAATTTAAGGGTTAGCATGGCCTATTCATTTTTCTGTATCATTGACTCTCACCGTCTCTTTGAAGTCGCAACCAATTCTGGTGCATACCGATTTCTCCAATCTGATTATTGAGAACCTGCTACATGGTCATAATTACTATTACAACGCATTTTTACTTTCCGACAGAATTCTACTATAATACAAGTAGAATTTTTCCAAATAGACAAATGCAAAACTCCCTAAAGTTGATCGAGAAAATCAGATGCCGTCCTCAAGTTTTAAACGAGCCAATTACTCCTCTTAACTTAGCAAAAAGACCAGCTACCCTGCTTAACTTGATAAAAATGCACTAGTTTGCTCCCTCAATGCCACGTGTCAACTTCTGGTTGGAGAGAAAAAAATTAGAAAAATGACATCTTTGAATAGTCAAACCAACTAGATTCTGACAAGTGACGTTGAGGGGGTTAATTGGAGCATTTTTGCCAAGTTGGTTAGGGGGGGGGGGGGGGGGAGAACTAGCCCTTTTTGCAAAGTTAAAAGCGGTAACTAATCATTTTGAAAGTTGAAGGTGACATCCGGTTTTTTGAGCCAATTTTTGGGGGTTGATGATGTATTAGACCTTTCCAATGTTATGCACCTAAAAAACATATAAGATTCTATACACTTCAAAACTTGTAAGATTCTCAAAATATTGAAGCTTATCTTTACAATTACGTAACGATTGATTCACAAATATAGCAGAAATGAAATGAAGAATATGAAATAGACAAATCCCACCAATTGCTCTTCCAACCTATCTTATTTCGTTTACTGCTCCCCTGAACTTTAAAAGGATCCCGTTATTTCTTCAACTTATAAAAGTGCACCAATTTCCTTCATTAACGTCACATGTACTGTTTGGTTTGACTTTTTAAAGATATAATTTTCTTGTTTTTTCTCTCTCCAAATAAAAGTTAACATATAACATTTAGAGATAAACTAGTATACTTTTGTAAGTTGAGGAGGGTAATGGGAAACTTTCCAAATTTCAAGGTTGAATAAGCAATTTGAACCGAATTCAAGTGGCTATTGATATTTACCATGTGAATGATAAATTGTTTGAATCAGATTCAACTTGGTTATTCATGCATGAATTGAAATGGTTATTAAGTTAATGATTGAATTAACAGCTATTCCATTACTAGAGATGGTTATAATAGTAATTTTGAAAGTTGATGGTTTGAAAGAAAGCGTGCATGTTGGGGGCTTAAGCCCATCGTATTTGTATGCTTACTACTTGATTGATCATATACTACAGTGAAAAAATAATGCATCAATAATAATAACAAAAATGTGTATGCTTACTATTTTCTGCTTGCTTTATATGTTAACATGATGATGTTCATTGTGTTAAACTCAATCTTATCAAAACCGTACTGGACATCATACCGGTGAAGTTAATGGTACGCGATATTACCTGTATGACCGGTATTACGGGTGGTAGTATCGGAAATAGATTTTTATTAAATAAGCGAATTTAAATAATAATAATATCATAATTTTATCAAATATAAATGTTTATTATTGTCTTGTCTTATTGCACATACATATCCAAATTCAATACACGCACTTTTATATTTAAAAAATAATATTATGTAATCCATTATCTATTATCCTTTATTTGCTCTTCCCCCTCTTCTCTAATATTGTCCATGAATTCTCATAGTTTTCTTCATCTCTATTCTAACTCTCTTACTTTCCTGCTTGTATTTTTAAAATTTTCAAGTTTTGATTGTGACCGCCATTTAGATGGTTCACCGAATGGAGATTTCAGATCTGGTGAAGGAGGCCGGCGAAGAGAATGAAAAAGGGTTGAACAAATTAAGAATCCATGTTTAATGAAAAAGTTTTAAGCTTGTGTTCAATTGGTTTAGACGATGAACAGTTGAACTGAATGTCTCCGGTGACAAAACCAACGTCGGTGAATGATATTTTGGTGGTTTCTGGTCAAAACCGGGTATTGATTGGTTTTCTAAATTTCCGGTTTTCCCGGTTCTATGCCGGTTTTCTACGGTTTTATACAGAAATATCATATTTAAGTAAATCGACCAGATTAGTGACCGGTTCCCAATAAACCTGATCGAACCAGCCGGCCCAGTCCAGTTTTGATAACCGGTTAAACTCATAGTTGCTAGTGATGCTATAATAAAGGCGTGGAAAAAAACTCTGAAGTTGATTTTCAACTTTAGATTAAAGTTATTTCATACAATTCATTATTACAGGAGAGAGTAAAAAATCATTTTCAATCTATATCTTCCATTTTGAAATGGAAACTTAAATTTTCTGTATCTATCGTAAAGTTAAACCTCAGCTTAAGAGAATCTTTTTCCTAATGGGATAATTAAACGAGCACCAATATTTTATTTGATTTATTCCAATATTCCAATTTTCAGGAGTTTGTATTGGCTTCGGGCGAACATGAGAGACAGCAAGGTTCTAAGGAAGGGTCAAGCAGATTTATTGGTCTTAGTTGTGCGATAGGTTAGTTTGTTTTGTTAATCTAACTATTACACATTCTAATGTTACTTAAAGACTTTTTTTTCTTGCTTGCAGAATGCAATGGGGCTCTCTCACTACAAGAAAACGAGGAAATTATTATGACGGAATTTTCCATAAAGATTCGTCATAAAAATCTTTTATGACGGAGAATATGATAGACATCTGTCCATCAGGAAAATGCTTGTCATTATTATTATGACATATTTTACTACGGTTTGACGGTTCATTGTCATAAAATTCGTCAGGAAATAGTGACATATTTTATGACATTTGACCTGTTAGAATTTGTTGACAGTTTCTTTGATAGCTTGCCGTCAAGATTGAATGACATACAATTCTGACAACTTTGCCATCAATTTTTTAGATGATTTCATTATATATATGACATTATTATTTTTTAGGTGTAATTGTTTACTACCTTTATTTGACTCAATAAAACTAGCTTATTTCTATATTTACATTTCTAATACCATCTTCTGAGAAGATATCACTAGATAATAACCAGATTAATATTAATTATATCCATCAAAATGAGTATAATCTTGTCTGGATAGTTAGCTTTTAGAAAGCTTACTAATATAAAGTAGCAGTTCAAAATATATAATAACAATCAATGGTATTCTAAGTAGTTACTTTCTAACAATTAATGCTTCCAAAAACAAAACGTAACTTAGCTGTTCTCATCTATGTAGCTCCCAAATCCAAAATCAAGTCCAATTAGTCTGCAAGCTATATTGTATCCAAACCTGCAAAGAAAATTATCAACACCATTATCTCCAGGTAGTGTTCCAATGAGTTATTATAACAAAAAGGCAGTCTTATCAAAATTATAAAATTACAGTTCAACTTCAAGCAAAAACAATTCAAATGATTAAGTCTTTATCTAGCCAGTATTATTCAGAATGATGTGCCCATATTATCACAAGAGATGTGAAACCACCATATCATGCAACTTATTTGCAAATAAAACTAGATAATTTTTTTTATGTTCCTTGTTAGTGATGTTTGAGCAAAAGACGTATCATCTAATCCTCGAGGCAGTAGGAAAATTTGACATTTCACTACAAATGGAATCCATGCCAGCTCTCTTGATTCTCATTTCTTCAAACAGTACATCAAATTTGGACTCGGTGACTTCTTGAGCATTTTTCATTCCTTTCATGGCGTCCTCCATTTCTCTCATTTGATTTTCCATTTTAGGAATATGCATATTTCCAAGAGAACTTGGTTCATCTTGATTTGAAAACAATGTGAAGGACGATCAAGTCTGAGATGTATAAAACAAAGATCCATAGCCTAGTTTGGACATCCTATATGTTTTTTTTATTAAAACATCTAACAACATCAAAATATAATGCTCGCTCATCAAGAACATGGTCTGCCTCCTGAGACATGCGTTCTCTCCTTTCTACTGTTAGAGCAAACAAGAATTAAACTCAAATTACGGACTCTATTTTATTGACCGAAAAATAGAGTGAATGGGATGAAATTGAAGATTTTTATTGAACTGAATTTCTGGTCACACTTAATTAATCAGAAAGTATCTATTTATAAAGCAAAACAACAACTAACTACAGAAAGTAACGTTGCACAAAATCTGTAATTATTCTTAATTAGCTGATTTCACAAAATCTGCTTCCACTAACAAAAAGCTTTTGACTGGGTCTGCACGAGATTATCTCTAACATTCTCCTCCTTAATCTCGTTGTCTTCCTCTTACATCAGCTATTCTAATCAGAGCACGCAATTCTTCAAATTTGTCACGGGGCACCGGCTTTGTAAATAAGTCTGCAAGTTGCTCTTTAGTGCAAACATATTCAACTTCAATATCACCATTCTGAACGCAATCACGAATGAAATGAACTTTTATATCAATGTGTGTGCTTTTGTGATGATGGGCTGGATTCTTTGCAAGAGCAATAGCAGACTTGTTGTCCACATTAAGCATAACTTTATCAGTCACCTTCCCTTTCAACTCTTCAAGCAGCCTTTGAATCCAAATTCCTTGACAAACACCTGCTGTAGCCGCCACATATTCTGCCTCACATGACGAGAGTGCGACAGTCTTCTGTTTTTGCGAGCTCCAAGTGACTGGATTTCCTCCGAGAAAGTAAATTACACCGGAGGTACTCTTACGGTCGTCAATGTCTCCGGCCAAGTCACTATCTGCAAAACCAATCAACTGATATTTTTCGGTATGGCTTGTATACCTGCAACCATAACTAAGAGTCCCTTTCAGTTAAAGTAAAATCTGCTTCACCGCTGCCATATGTACTTCTGTTGGCGATTCCATGAACCGACTAACTACTCCTACAGAGTAAGCTAAATCTGGTCTGGTGTTGATCAAGTATCTCAGGCTGCCAATCACACTTCTGTATAAAGAAGCATCAACCAATGGACTTTCTTCCATTCTGCTCAATTTCAGCCTCGAATCCGTCGGAACTTTAGATGGATTGTAACCCGACATGCCCATTTTTCCAAGAATTTTCCCAGCATACCTCTCTTGACTCAGTGTTATACCCTCCGGTTGCTGACTTACTTCGATGCCCAGATAATAGCTTAATTCTCCAAGGTCACTCATGTCGAACATCTTCTTCATCTGCTCTTTGAACCTCCTTATTTCTTCTGGTTTTGAACCTGTAATAATTAAATCGTCAACATAAATGCCAACGATCTGGACATCTTTTCCCTTTTGTTTTTTGCATACTGCATGCTCAAGACCAAGATCCTACAAACATTGATCTAGCTTCGAATTCCAAGCTCTCGGCGCTTGCTTTAAGCCGTATAGAGCTTTTTCCAGTTTCAGCACTTTGTTCTCCTTTCCGTGCTCCACATAACTAGTAGGTTGCGTGACATAAACATCTTCCTTCAATTCTCCATTCAAAAATGCTGATTTAACATCCATGTGATCAACTTTCCACCGTTCTTGAGCTGCTATTGCCGACAACAATCTTATCGTTTCCATTCGTGCAACCAGAGCGAAAACTTCTTCGTAATCTACACCTTTTTTCTGAACATACCCATTTGCCACTAGTCTCGCCTTGTGCTTGATTATCTCGCCAGCTGGGTTCTTTTTCACTTTAAACACCCATTTCAGTCCAATGGGTTTATGTCCCTCTGGTAGGTTTGCCATAACCCAAGTTCTATTTCTCCTTATAGCTTCTATCTCCTCTAACATGGCCTGTCTCCATTTCTCGTTGCAGGCTGCTTCTTCGTATGTGGCAGGTTTTTCTGTTGATAAGAAAAACTGCTCGGGTTCCACTTACTCCACCCTTTCGTAATTTTCCTACATAGTTCTCATCCCTCTAGGGCCTTCTGCATTCTCATCACTCTCTAATGTGGCTTGGATCCCACTCTCTGAATCCTCCAAATTTAAATGGTTTTGAGAGATTACAAAGACTGCTCGTTAATTGCTTCCACTTGTGGTTCGGTGATTTCATCAAACTGCGGTAAGAAAAAATGACCTCCAGTTGTGTAGGTCGATTTTGCATTTGTTGCTTCCCAATTCCATTTCATCTCCTCCTTAAAGATAACATCACGGCTTACCACTATTTTTCTACTGTCTGGATCAAACAGTCGGTATGCCTTCATTCCGCCTTCATATTTGAGCATGATCACTTTTGAGCTCCTGTCATCAAGTTTTTTTAGATGTGTCCCTATATTTTTGGCATAGGCTACACATCCAAAAACCTGCAAGTGATGAACCTTTGGCTTTTTGTTATGCCAAGCCTGATATGGAGTCTTCTTCTCCACGCCCTTTGTAGGGGATCTATTCAGAATATACACAGCTGTCTTCGCCGCTTCTGCCCAAAATGCAACTGGTACATCTCTTTCTTTTAGAAACACCGTACCATCTCTACCACCGTTCTGTTCCTCCGCTCCACTATTTCATTTTGTTGAGGAGAATAGGGAGCAGTAAGTTATCTCTTAATCCCTTGGGATTCACAAAACAACCTGAACTCATTTGAAGTAAATTTGCCTCCCCTATCCGTTCTCAGAGTTTTAAGCTTCAAACCAGATTCTAATTTAGCTTCATTCAATATCTTTTTAAATGCAAATAAAGCTACATCTTTAGATTTTTGAACTTCCAACCACATATAACGACTAAAATCATCAATAAGGAGTAGAAAATACCTATTTCCACCCATTGTTGTGGGAGTAATAGGACCACAAATATCATCGTGCATCAGTTCCAGCGGTTGTGTTGCTTGATATTCTGCTATCTTCGAGAAACTGGCCCTTTTATGTTTGATGATTACACACCCTTCCCAGATCTGATTGGTTTGTTCTATTTCGGGAAAGTCTTCAACCAACTCATCTTGCTTCAACTTCCTCAAGGCCTGATAATTCAGATGACCAAACCTTGAGTACCAAAGCTCAGTTTTATCTGAAACGCTTGCTAGAGAGCATTCTGGTTCAGCTTGCTTCATCTGTAGCGTGTAAAGATGATTTCCGGCTTTGGGTACTTTCACAAGAAGTTTTCCTTTAGAGTTAAATACTCTAAGGAATCCTCCCTCAACTACAATCTTCGCCCCATCCTCATCCAACTGGCCCAGGCTGATTATGTTTGATTTCATCCTTGGAATGTAGTACACGTTCGTTAGATGAAAATCATCTCCATTTCTGCATTTGAAAATCACGGTTCCTCTACCTTTGATTTCTACCAATGAATCATCTCCAAACTTCACTGTGCCTTTTAAGCTTTCATCAAGGTCTATTAATACTGATCGATCCCCGGTCATGTGGTTTCTTGCTCCTGTATCATAGTATCAGGTAGTTTATCTTGGTGGTTTTGGGGTAAAGCTTCCTTTGTTGAGCATCAATCTCCTCTCTGTGTGGATTAGTTCATGTATTTCTAGCATCAGTAATGTTGATTCATCCTCCAATTTCTCAACGTAGTGTACTTTTTCTTTCCCCTTTTCATCTTTCTTCTTCTTGGAATCACAATCTGAGGCAAAATGACCATACTCATTGCAAGCATAGCATCTTACCTTGTTTATATCAAACTTAGAATCACGCTGGAGGTGATCATCGCCTTGACCTCTA